>JASPKZ010001240.1:560000-843252 GCA_030220185.1 Diploptera punctata | reverse complement strand
ACTTTCTGACACATTGCAAATTATGTTAAAAAACACTTTTTTTCCCTCAAGACAGTTAGCAGGATGACACTAGAGACACAACCGATTAATAAGACTTACAACAGAACCTATGAATACACGGAGGACATAGAATTCACAACTGCAGAAATATTAAACATATTGCAGAATTTCAATCCGAGAAAATCGCCTGGAGAGACGGAATAACTAGTGATATCTTATTGATTGCCTTCAAAATGTTCCCCTGCTTCTTCACTGCATTATACAATAAGTGTCTCAGTGATAGTATATTTCCTATAAGATGGAAGCGATCGGTGATAATTCCAATAATTAAGCATGGTAAAACAGAAACTCACAGCGTTACAAAATATCGTCCAATAAGCTTGTTGAATATAAATGGGAAAAATCCTCGAGAAATTGATGATAAATAGGATTGAACATCACATAAATTCAAGAAAACTTTTTAATGTAAGACAGTTTGGATTTATGGCCCAAAAAAGTACGGTGGATGCAGCTATGGAAATGAAAAGCTTTGTCAAACGTAATTTACCGCAATTTGGATACATCGTTCTAGTAAGCCTGGATGTTAAAGGTGCATTTGACGCTGCGTGGTGGCCTACCATTTTAAATAACCTAAGAGAAATGGAATGTCCAAGTAACTTATATAGACTATGTCAGGATTATTTCAAAAATAGAACAGCAAGCCTATCGTCAAATGAATATCAAACAGAAAAACAAGTTGAGAAGGGCTGTCCACAAGGATCTTGTTGCGGACCAGGTCTATGGAATGTTTTATATAATTCCATGCTTAACTTACAATTCACACAAAGAACAGAGGTAATTGCCTTTGCTGATGATATCCTCATCAATGACAAAAGGGAAGAGTAAATTAGACGTAGGAAATTATTGTAATCAGGATTTAAAGAAAATTGAATTATGGGCTAATGAAAATAAACTAAACTTTAATGACTCCAAATCGAAAGTTCTGATGATAACCAGGAAAAAGAAAATAAACAATGAATCTATAAACATTTATCTTAATAACAAAACGCTAGAACAAGTAGATACACTAAAGTATCTTGGAATTTACGTTGACAAAAAATTTAGATTTGATCATCATATTAATCAAATCCATGATAAAGCAATAAGTATATTTCACACATTATCGAAAGCAGCAAAATTAAAGTGGGGTATTGGAAATAAAGCACTACATACAATTTATATGGGCGCTATACAACCGATTCTGACATACGGAGCTCCAGTGTGGGGAGACGCCTTACAAATTAAAACTAATTTAACAAAAATTCAGAGAGTTCAGAGATTATTCAACATAAAAATTACGAAGGCATACAGAACAATTTCATATGAAGCTTCTTGCGTTTTTGGCTGGTATTCAGACTATTGATATAACAATACAAGGAATAATCAAACAGTATGATTCTATACATGGAGATGTAAATTATGATGCAAACCCTTAACACCAAGTGATTGGATGCATCCTGCACAAATACCCCAAATACAAGAGGCTAAGGAAGGTACAAATTATTTTCTAAAAATTTACACAGATGGCAGTAAAAAGGAAGAAAATGTCGGAGCCGCAGCAGTGATATACAAATTTGACAATATTTTTTTAAATCTCAAATATAGACTTGGTGGAAATTGTTCAAATAATCAGGCCGAACAACTAGCTGTATTGAAAGCTCTACAAGAAATACAGAATATAAGTACACTACTTCGGGTGAAGAGAAGACTGCAGCTATATATTCTGATAGTAAAGTTGCCCTAGCCCTTTTCCAGAAAAATAGCAAACATAATAGCATAGTTGAGGACATTCTAAAAACGATAAAAAATTTAGAACTGAAACAATGGACAATTCATTTTAAATGGGTGAAAGCACATATAGGTGATATTGGAAATGAGTATGCCGATGAGCTTGCAAAGGAGGCAGCAAAAGACCTAAATCTGCATGTAATATATAACAAGATTCCAAAATCACTAATAAAGTGTAGAATAAGAGAAAACGGACACCAGCTGTGGCAGAATAGGTGGAATGCAACAAATAAGGGTGCTCAATGCAGACTATTCTTCCCATATATCAAAGAAAGACTTAACATTAAAATTCCTATAAACACCGCAGTTTACTGCATTGATATCAGGCCACGGTAAAACAAATGACTACTTACATAGATTCCATATTATAGATAACCCGGGATGTGCATGTGGCTGCCCGCGACAAACTGCGAATCATATGATTTACTTGTGTAAAGAATTTCGGCAGCAGAGAACTACCTTAATAGCAGACATATATAAAAATGGAGGGAACTGGCCGGTTACTAACAACGAATTAGTAACGAAACATCTAAAACAATTTTGTAAATTTATAAACTCTATGAACTTATAGTTAATAAGGTGTTGTTAAATAATGCATGTAATACTGCTCTGCAGTGGGGCATGTTGATTGATTTTCAATAAATTAAAAAAAAAAAAAAAAAAAAAAACATACATACATACATACATACATACATACATACACACATACATACATACATACATACATACATACAACACATACATACATACATACATACATACATACACATACATACATACACACATACATACATACACACACATACATACATACATACATACATACATACATACATACATACATACATACATACATACATACATACATACATACATACATACATACATACATACATACATACATACATACATACATACATACATACATACATACATACATACATACATACATACATACATACATACATACACATACATACATACATACACATATACATACATACATACATACATACATACATACATACATACATACATACATACATACATACATACATACATACATACATACACACACATACATACATACATACATACATACATACATACACATACATACATACATACATACATACATACATACATACATACATACATACATACATACATACATACATACATACATACATACATACATACATACACATACATACATACATACATACATACATACACATACATACATACATACATACATACATACATACATACATATCCATCCATAGTAATTCTGCCCGAGGGCAGGTCTTTCACTGCAATCATTGCATTTTCATGCTTTGCTTTGCAGTTTTACTAGGGAATGGGTGTGGTAGCTTCCCGTTTCTTTCCACACCGATGAAGGATGATGATGATAAGGATGATGATGATGGCCGGATGATTTTCGGGGACGATGGGCCCTAAGCTTCCTGACATTTGTCTTACAGGTGAGGAAAAAAAACGAAAAAAACCTCACCCAGGAGCTTGTCCCGACCGGAAATCGAACCCGGGCCCGCCGCGTGACAAGGCAGCACGCTAACTCGAGACCACAGCGGTGGACTTTATATATATATATATGAAGAAGATATTGTTAGAGTTACATAAGACTTCCCGTATTTATGTACTCATTATGAAGGTGCGGCTTTTAATTATTTGGTTACATTGCATCCTTCTAAGCTGTATCACAAGATCTTTGCAAACGAAATGAAATTAATATCTCGTGTAGATGTTGAAAAAGGGTTTAGAATACAACCTGAGTCTAAAGAGGCGATGATTAATGTAAATGTGCACGGGAACATGTCTTTAACTGTATTTGCTTTTCGGAAGAGCTTCAGGGAAAATTCTCTTCATTCTATGTTCATAAAGGAATAAAATATGCAAGGATCTGAATCTTGTTAAACGAAACTACAAAACTCGTTGCTATACTGAGAATTCCCTAGGAACAATAATTACAGATAGGAATGAGATGCACACGGAAATTAAACATAGGCTCAATCCTGTAAATGCATGTTAATATGCATGGACCCAACTCCTCTAAAAATGTTAATCTGAAAATATACAAAACTGTTATCCTTCCAGTTATATGATATTGATGCTAAACATGGAATCTTACTTTAAGGAAGGGGAAACTTTCTTAGGAAAAATTTTGGATCAAAGAGAGATGGACAGGTGAATGGAGAAAACTACATAACAGTTTGCTACATGATCTTTTTAGGTAAACAAATATAATAAGAACAGCTATGTCTCGTATACTGCAATGTGCATGATATATGACACGAATGGGGAATGAAAGAGTGGTATGGAAGCTTATTGTAGGAAAACCAGAGAGAAAACGCCCAAATATTAGATCAATAATGAAGTGGGAGAATAACATTAACCATGATTTGAGGGAAGTAGATTATACAGACTATTTAACTCATGCCACAAATGCTAGTCAATGACCAATCACGTTTCAATGAATGTTGTTTTACAACCAATGACAGTCGTGTTTCCCTTCGCTCTTTATCAATTTCTCTTTATCAGCTCCTGCTTTTGTGATACAGAAAGTTCCTCATTTTTAATGTTCTGAACAGGTTAAAGCATTATTTTTCTCCAACAAATACATTGAATATAGCAAATAATGAAAAGATTCCTTGATTTTACTGAGTTTTTACTAAAAAATAAACGAATAACCCGTAATGTTGATTATGATATATAGTTTGATGTGTTTCATTATTTCTTCACTTGGGTGCACTCTTACAATATTGCGATCTTATTTGGCAATAAATAATATGATCAAGCAGCAGTGAATGAACATAACCTCACATTTCTGATTTGTTTTCAAACATCGCCGTTTACATTAAATATATACATACTTTAAAATAACTATAGTTAAACAATGATTTGTGAGTAAACAGCTTAATTTTATTCGTTGAATTATCCTAACAAATGCCACTCTTGATTTTCAAATTCTCTAGATACTTATGAATCTGATTGGAAAACATTAGCTCGGGATAGTGATGTATAGAGAGATTATGTCTGCGCGGCCATGAACCTATAGTTTCGATAGCACCATTGAGCTAGTTATACGGAGATTTCGTTTCTAGAGAAGCCGCCATCTTGCGTCTTTTACACTAGGTTTGAATTTATATGGCTTTATTAACTAATATATAAGCATCGCACCGCTGTGGTCTCGAGGTAGCGTGCTGACTTGTCACGCAGCGGGCCCGGGTTCGATCCCAGGTCGGGGCAGTTTTTCTGGGTGAGGTTTTTATCGGGGTTTTTCCTCACCTGTAAGACAAATGTCAGGAAAACTTTAAGGCACAAACTGTCCCCGAAATCATATGGCCATCATCATCCTTCACCGGTGTGGAAAACAACGGGAAGCTACCACACCTACAATTCCGTAGTACAGCTGCAAGCATTGCATGAAAATGCTATGATTGCAATGAAAGACCTCGGGCAGAATTACTATGGATGGATATAAGCATCTGAAATATATATTTCAGATGAAGAGTACAGGGAAAGAACCACGTAAGTCATTTTTCCCTTGAAACATAAGAAACGTACTTTTAGTTGTACAGTACACGATCCATACTTCCTTACCTGTAAGTTATGCCAAACTTTGGAGGTAAATAAACTCATAACTGAAATGTATATTTTACTGATTTATAATGTTTTCCATGAAGAGTCTAATGACACCTCTAGCTCAATTTGGACAAAAAAGAAAGTTACCTAGGTGGAATGTTTATTTTTAAACTTTTTTTATTGTGTCATAAGATGTATCTGTTTCCCCCCCCCACCAAACCCACATTTACTCTTCCGCTCTTTACCTTTTGGACGGTAGACTTTCTTCATTAATGGGTTTTCAGTCTTACTTTCACGTGACATATCATTACTGTTTCTAATGTTGTACATAATCCAATGTAGAATTATTTACTTCCATTTTAGTGTTTATTGTATTATTTATAATCTTATCTCTTTGTTATATTGAAGCTGATTCCTCCGAAAGTTCACTTCCAGAAACCTGTACATATGTTAGCGTGTTTATATATATATATATATATATATACATTTCGTGTCACGTTGTTTGTCCGCGATGGAATCCTAAACTACTGATCCGATTTTAATAAAATGTTGCACACTGTGTGCAGTTTGATCCAACTTGAGACTTAGGGTAGTTTATAAATACATTTATAGTAGCGTTATTTTTTATTGCAAATTATTTGTTTAATATTTAACAAAGAGTTATAATTATCTGTGAATTCCTTATGATTCTATCAGATGGCGGTGTAATTATCTGTGAGTTCCATACGATTCTAACAGATGGCGGTGTAAGGTAATTTGGTAAGGTAATTGGTTTATTATTTAACAAAGAGAGATCCAGATGGCTGTGCTTTTTGTTGCAACTGCGAATTTCAATTGAATTACAAATATTGATTATTTCATAATTTAGGTGTGTTCAGTGTTAAATTTATTTTCAATATTATTAATTTCGTGTGTTAAGTGTAAGTTTTAAGTAATCTGGCTGAAATACAGCAACTTAATTTAAATTTTTAACGTATACCTTAGTCACAGCAACGCGTGGCCGGGACTTATAATATGTATATATATATATATATATATATATATATATATATATATATTAGGGTATTTTATTTTTAACGCATACTCTCTTAATTTATTTTGTAGGCCTATAATGTTAAAAGAATTGTAAGTATAATTTGATGTACGTAGGCCCACGACAATCCGTGCCGACTTGCTTTGAAATATGTCAGTACTTGCTAACTAAGGCGAATGAAATTAGATCAACATTATTTTTTATTGTAAAATAGTAAATAGAAATATGGGAATATTGATGCTTTATTTACTAAATAAACTTTTAGTTCTAGAACGAATCTATATTAACCAAGTATAAATTTTCATGTCTTATGTTTGGCATGAAGTCGGCATGGGTGCCATGTTCCAATCGCAATAATATTTATTATTTGAGTTATTAAGGTTAAACAGAAAAAACAGAGGATATGCATATTTGATTTTGCGAAAAAAAGCATTCCTTTATATCTTGGAAGCCTTAGGTCACTGTAATATGCGTGTATATATATATATATATATATATATATATATATATATATATATATATATTAGGGTTATAGACAAAACAAGAAATGTCATAAGAGAAAAAAATGAATATTGGCTATTCAATAGTAGATTGTATAAGGTATAAGCAATTAAATTGGTATGGGCACGTACGACGAATGCAAGAAGAAAGATTACCCAGGATAACATTGGAATGGTGTCCACCTGGAAGAAGGAGGGGAGGAAGACCTAGAAACTCGTGGATGCAGGAAATAAGAACTGGAATGAGAGCAAGAGGACTGGAGGACATGGATTGGACGGAGAGAGACGTGTGGAGAAGAAAAATAAAACTTTAGGCATAGAAATATGTGTAAACATTAAAATTCTGTATATAAATAAATAAATTAGTTATCCTACTATTGGAGTAAAACTGAAGTATTTCCAAGACAAATCATATTCATAGTTTGCTTCGTTGTTGTTTAATAAGTATGAACGTTCAATTTAAAAAGAAGTCATATAACTTCAAAATTTGGCTTCACACACCCCAAGTTCCTTATCTCAAAATGTTCGTCTAAACTCTCCTCTACAATACCTGAAAGTTTGTGTTATTCATTAACACCCTGTATATTCTTGCAAGTCCTACATCGCTGGTCTAACCGCTTGCGCCGCGGAATCGTTTGGTGCGATAATTAATTTAATATATTATAATGATATTGTGAAAAGAAATATTAATGTGTGAACCAGCAATCGAACCGTGGACCTCTAGTTCTCCAGACTAGTGTGCAGCCCACTACACCATTCCACACATGACACAAACACTAACATTTCTTTCCACATATAAAAATCTATAATTCTCGTTTCATCTGCTGTCGGGTAGATGACACTGCTATCGCCAACGGCCGGCTTCGTTTAGAAGTATCTATATTTGAGAATTTTACACCACCACTTTTATAAGTAGTAAACGTTGTTATTTAACATTTTCCAATACTGTTATTTTAACACATTTCCAATAAAGGGATTATATTATAATATTATAATGATATTGTGAAAAGAAAAATTGATGTGTGAACCAGGATTCGAACCGTGGACCTCTAGTTCTCCAAACTAGTGTGCAGCCCACTACATCATTCCACAGCTGGCACAAACACTAACAATTCTTTCCACATATACAGATCTATAATTCTCGTTTCGTCCGTTTCTTTTCACAATATCATTATAATATTATAATATAATACATTATTGGAACTGTGTTAAAATAACAGTATTGGAAAATGTTAAATGACAATTAAATTGTAAAACAAGTTCTATATAAAATGTCATTGACAGTTTATGTGAATTAATTTAATTTATTGTAAGATTTTACATGGACATCTGTCGTGTTTTATTACGAGAAAACAACATGAGAACGACTCCCCAAGTAGCGCGCGGCAATATTTTATAAATAAGGTGGTAAAAGTTTTAAAAATATTAAATATTTACACACGTCAAATTGTAGTGAAAATTCCATTAAAATGGAATTTTATAGCACACACATTCCGGTGAAATAATGAATGCATTCCAAAAATTGCACTTGACTCCCCCAAGGGACAAGGGAAAGAGAAAGACCAATGGAAACCTGAAAGAGATCGATGTAAAGAGGTAAGCAACATGAGGAAGAGTCGGAGTAAAGTGACAGCTTTTGCTAGCATTGGGATGTGGTGGAGAAGTACACCGTGTCCACAAATATGGTATCATACTTTAAACTACTACTATGTCGCTTTGGATAATCGTATCTAAATGAAATTGGTGACAATCAAAAGATAAACTCAAAATGTTTAGTGCATGTTAACAATGTCAACAATGGAGAGTAATGGACAGCAATACCGAAACTCTATCTATCTTCGGGTTTTTACAGCTGCTGCCGTCTTCCCGTGCCAAACCTCCAAAGCCTACGGTCTTGGGCATCTTCGATGCTTATCCCTCTAGCTTGCATTACTGTCTTCATGTTTTCTTTCCATGTTAACCTTGGTCTCCCTCTTTTCTTCTTTCTGTTCGGATGCAATTCATATAGTTGCTTTGGCCATCGCTCTTCTTCCATTCTTAAGACATGTCCTAACCACTTTAATTCCTTCTCCTCAATTCTTTCAATTATGCTTTCTTCTGCTTCCATTATGTTTGTAATTTCCTTATTTGTGACATGTTCTAATGTAGACTTTCTGGCACTTCTCCGTAAATAATCAATTTCTAGAGCTACTAGTCTATTCTTGTAGTACTTATTGATTGTCCATACCTCACTTCCATACATTGCAACAGATTCCACCAATGTTTTACCAATATATTTTTTTGTGTCTTTCCAAATATGCTTATCCCACCATATGGAATTTAACGATGATATTATTTTGCTACTCAATTCAATTCTATGTTTTATGTTCTCTTTGCCTATACCTTCAATGTTATCCATAATTATTCCCAAATATTTAGTTTCTTTCACTTGCTTTATTTGGATTGCTTCTTCCAGTATTAAATTTTCTCGTTCATTGCTATTTATTGCCAGATATTCTGTTTTTTGTAAATTTACTGTGAGACCCCAAGATTCATATGAGTTTTTCAACCTTTTTATCATGAATTCCATATCAATACCGAAACTAAACTAAATTTAATCAAGTTTTTTGTGGTCGATATGGGCTCATTGTTGGATATTTAGCTGACAGATAAATGTGAATGTTTGCTGTGCTTTTGAAATTGTGCTGTTATTAAATACGTTATGAAATAAGTAATAAGAAGTTATGACGAACCTTCAAGAACGTAGTTGGTGTGTTTTGGAATATCACACCAGGCAGAGTCCGGTGCTGGTCCAGCGTGCTTTTAGGCGAAGGTTTCAACATCAGGCTCCTGCACACAAGTCAATTTTGAAGTGGTACCGTAATTTTGTGGATCATGGCTGCACAAGTATTCAAAGGAAAGGCTATTCAGGGAGACCACCTGTCGATGCAGTGATTGTGGACGGCATTTGTGCGTAGACCCAAGAAGTATGTCCATAGAGCTAGTCAACAGTTAAACATCCTAAATCCACTGTATCTAAGGTTCTACGTACACGACTGAAGTTCCACCCCTACAAACTCCAATTAGTGCATAAGTTGAAACCTGATGAACATGCAAAGCGATTAGATTTCTCTGAGCATTTCATGGCACCAATGGAGGATTGAAGAATTGTCATAAGTAATGCCACGAGTGATTTCCAATCTAGAGAATTTGGAAATCAAGAGTGGCATTTGTTAGGATAATTCAACGAATAAAATTAAGCTGTTTACTCACAAATCATTGTTTAACTATAGTTATTTTAAAGTATGTATATATTTAATGTAAACGGCGATGTTTGAAAACAAATCAGAAATGTGAGGTTATGTTCATTCACTGCTGCTTGATCATATTATTTATTGCCAAATAAGATCGCAATATTGTAAGAGTGCACCCAAGTGAAGAAATAATGAAACACATCAAACTATATATCATAATCAACATTACGGGTTATTCGTTTATTTTTTAGTAAAAACTCCGTAAAATCAAGGAATCTTTTCATTATTTGCTATATTCAATGTATTTGTTGGAGAAAAATAATGCTTTAACCTGTTCAGAACATTAAAAATGAGGAACTTTCTGTATCACAAAAGCAGGAGCTGATAAAGAGAAATCGATAAAGAGCGAGGTGAAACACGACTGTCATTGGTTGTAAAACAAGATTCATTGAAATGTGATTGGTCATTGACTAGCATTTGTGGCAGAAAAAATAATTTTCAGTGATGAGGCAACTTTCCACGTTAATGGAAAAGTGAACAGGCATAATGTTAGGATTCGGGGGAGTGAAAATCCAAACACCATTGTGGAAGTTGAAAGAGACTCCCCTAAAGTGAATGTATTTTGTGCCGTATCGAAACTATAGTCTATGGCCCACTTTTATTTCTAGAGGCCACTGTCAACGGTGCAAATTATATTGATATGCTCACTGAATGGTTATTTCCACAATTGGAACAAGAAGAAGGCAATGAATATCTCTTCCAGCAAGATGGAGCACCTCCTCATTGGCATTTGCATGTTCGGGAGCATCTGAATAACCGGCTTCCAGGAAGATGGATTGCCGGAGATGATAATGTTTTCTACAAGTGGCCGCCGAGGTCACCTGACTCGACAGTCTGTGACTTCTTTTTATGGGGTTACATAAAGGATCGAGTCTATGTACTCCCATTGCCTCAAAACCTGCAAAAAATCCAGCTTCGTATCATTGCTGCCATCCAGTCCATTTCTTCACATATGTTAAGGGTGTGTGGCGTGAGTGGGAATATCGCCTCGATAAC
Organism: Diploptera punctata; assembly: GCA_030220185.1. NCBI lineage: Eukaryota > Metazoa > Arthropoda > Insecta > Blattodea > Blaberidae > Diploptera > Diploptera punctata. The sequence goes on along the minus strand of JASPKZ010001240.1, from coordinate 832,000 downwards.
AGCAGCGGCACTCATAGAGGCCACATTCAATGTCTATTAGGTATAGCAAAAACGTTTTGAGTTTCTCTTTTGATTGTCACCAATTTCATTTAGAAACGATTATCCAAAGCGACGTAGTAGTAGTTTAAAGTATGACACTATATTTGTGGACACGGTGTATTGTATCACCCATAGTATGTTCTCCGCGGGAATAAAAACGAATGTGATAATGATGATGATGATGATGATTATGAATGGTAAGCTAAAATCCATAAGACAATTGTAATAGTATATTAATCATTAAATATTTTACTTAATTCCAAGTTAAATAAATTAATTTGATTCCCGCGGCTCTTGTTGGCTTCATATCAACAGTTGATTGATTGTGATTTAATATTGTTTTATCTCGTCTTTTTAATTTTAAATGAAACAAAGAATATTTTTATTACAAGTGTTAGCCTGTTCGTCGAAATTCGACCATAAATAACACGTCATCGTACTTATTACCTCACTTCTTTTTTTTTCTTCTTCTTCTTCACTGCACGGTGTAGGCAAATTACCAGTTCCGCCTCACAGTTGTTCTATCCATCTTTTCACTGACCTTCCTACATTCCTTCAATCTCTTGGCTTGTAGTTAAATGCTGCTTTTGGTAACCTTGTTACATTCATTCTTTCTACACGTCTAAACTATTTATCTCTATATTCTTTAATTTTATCATTCAATAGATGTATATATATATATATATATTTATTTATTTAACTGTTCTTATATATTCATTCTTTATCCGATCTAATCTTGTGCAGCCGTTTGTTCTTCTAAGGATGTTCATTTCTACGCTTTTTATTCTACTTTGAAATTTTTTCGCCGTTGTCCAAGTTTCACTCCCATAAAGTAATGCAGGAACTGCCAATGTTTGATAAAACTTCAATCCAGTATCTCTTATTGTTTTGTTCTTTAATGTTTTATGTATAGTTCCGCGTATCACTTGAGATTTCGTCAGTTTCATATTTATGTCTCTTTCAGTTTTATTATTTATAGTAAAATTACAGCCCAAATAATTAAAATTTGTTACTTGTTCTGGAGGTTTGTTTTCAATTATGTTTTTTTATCTTATATGTTCATTTCCCCAAAATGCCATAATTTTTGTTTTTTTTTATTTGATCTTTTAAAATTATATGCTTGGCATAACTGGTTTAATTAATGTACAGAGTACTGCAAATTATTTTCATTTTCTTATAATAACCACATCATTAACATACATTAAAACTTTTAATATTTTAAAACGGCCCATTCTTATACCTATGTTAACATTTCTGTTCCAGTTTTGGATAAAGTCATTGATATATAAATTAAAACTAGTAGGTTATAAACTACACCCTTGTCTTACACCTATATTTATTAAAATAGCTTCGGCCTTTCATGTGCTTATATTTATTATAATTTGAGATTTTATATACAAACTTTTTATCACATGAATTAATTTTGCTTGGTAGCTATGTATTTCCATAATTATCCATAACTTATCTTAGATTTGCATTTATTATGTATCAATATTGCAAACCTCACTTCGTGTTCTTACATTTTCAGTTGGAGGTATAAATGATTGCAAAGTTATTTTGTGCCGGACCGAACCACGCTCTGGTAAACCAATTATGCACCGCGTTGGTGCTGGATCAAACCGTTATTGTTGATAAATATTTTGAATAGAAACATATATTGCTCAAATTAAGATATATTTGCCCGGGCCCATAAAATGCAAAGATTAATTCAACTTTCCTTACTAAATTTTCAAACATGTAATGTGCATTGAGCTACAAGCTATAATCGTGGAAACTTTAAGGAAAGAGGAACCAACACACGCTTGAGCAAGCTTTGGGATTTTACTTTCATATCTGACATAAGCTAGCTACTAAGTGATTGGGCAAAAAGGTACTTAAAATGAACAACTAAAGCTTTAATGCTAGTCAAAAAGTATACTCAGATATAACATGAAAATAAATTAATAAATAATTAATTTAACAAAGAAAAGAATACTATGATCATGTATACAAAAAATATATATATAAACAAACATACATACTTTTACATTCATACTAGTCCAGCCTCGGATTGGGGTATACAGTTCTTGCGGCCCCACCCTGGCCTACAGGACTAACAAACCAAACTAGCTCTTCTGAGCTACACTGACCAGACTCCGATGATCACTCAACAGATGATGATGCGATGTTACAAAACACATCTATTTATGTGAGTTCACAAGGAGAGGGGAGAATGCGCGATAGCACACGGCGCTACTAGGAAGGGAGGGGGTAGGTAGGAAAGCATTTTGGCACTGTTCATAACGATCGCACACGAAATGGAGACGCGATGACGAATAGTTTGCGCAGTATGACGTAATCCCTGTATCGAAATGTTGATTTCGGTACAATTTAATTCTTTAGTTCCTTTAGGTTTCTTTTTTGTTTCAGTTATGACTGCAATGTGAACATATTTTTCTAAAAGTATTCTTTCTAATTCAAAATCTTTACTCCCTAAACCGCTAACGTTTCAAGTAACAATATTTAGTCTCTCGCAAATCCCTAATCGTTTATCATTTTTCTGCTTATGTCGTCGTCCATTAAATCCGTCCGGCTGAACACTGTGAGAGAGATGAGTTTGGAATTGTTTTACGTAGTCGGGTCACCAGTTAAGACGCACAATTATATTCCATAGTTAGGGCCTAGTGGATCGGGAATTTATTTCGGAGTTCCCTTCTCCTAGACGGGTTGCTAACCAAAGCTTTTGGAGTCTCATCTTACCCCTTGGCTTGCAGGTTTCTTCATCCGCTTCTTGAAGCCGTTGAAGTTCCCGCGTTGGAGCTAGTTCGCTTTCCTTCTCCTCTCACTAGATAGCAAGCTAGTTAAAAACCAGACTTCCCTATCTATTCGTCTGGGTCATGAGCCCATCCACCACGACAAGATCTAGCCCTTGGGAGGCTATTACCTCACTTTATATATTAGACATTGCTAATTTTAAATTGTGTTTTATTTTATTTGACATTGTACTGGATGTTATATGTTATTATATATGTATATAAAAATACAATCGGTTAACAGAGGAGAAAAATGACGCTTACCTGTTTTGTGTCAAAGGTAGGGAAAATCTAATTGTTTCCTAAATGTTTTATTGATAACACTAAAGCTCAACAGCTACTAAAAAATCGGTTTAATTGACCATATTTGAATCAAATGTTTTTACCTCACAAAATATGTATATTTATTTGGAGTGTAACAGATGATGTAGGTGATGGTAATCTAAATTAGCACCCAGCATCGTGAGGGTGATAGTAGATAGGGACAGAAGGAATCTCGTTAATCCATTCATGCGCGTCACTAATTAGATGACGAGGCATTTGGCTACCTTAAGAGAGTCGCTTATCCTGAGCTAATGCTTTCCAATCATTCCCTGTATAATCTACTTCCCTCAAATCATAGTTAATGTTATTCTCCCATCTCATTCTTGGTCTACCAACTGGGCGTTTTCCCTCTGGCTTTCCTACAAGAAGGTTCCATGCAAGCCTTTCATTCCCCATACGTGCAACATGTCCTGCCCACCGCAGTCTACGATACTTAACTATTCTTATTATATCTGCCTTCCTGTAAAGACCATGTAGCTCATTGTTATGTAGTCTTCTATATTCACCTGTATGTTCATCTCTCTTTAGTCCAAAAATTTTCCTAAGTACTTTATTCTCAAATACTTGTAATCTTCTTTTCTCCCATAAAGTAAGAGTCCATGTTTCGCGCCCATATAATATAACTGGTAGAATAATATTTTTATATATTTTCACTTTGTTTTTTGAAAGGAGTTGGGACATCAAGAGTCTCTGCAATACATAATAGCATGCATTTCCAGAATTGAGCCTATGTATAATTTCTTTGTGCATCTCATTCCTATTTGTGATTATTGTTCCTAGGTGTTTGAATTCAGCCACTGCCTCAAAATTTCCCTCATTTGTCATTAGCTGTCCATTTCCAATATATAATGTATTTCTACGTGTGACCATATGTTTAGTTTTATTGATATTTACTTACAGTCCTAATTTCTTAGTGTTCCTCAATTGTGTGTGCGTGTTGTCCTTTAGTATCTCCTCGCTATCGGCCAATAGTACTACATCATCAGCATAAACTTACAGCTTATTAATACCATTCAGTTGTAAGCCTTCCTCATTCTCTAAAGATTTAATGGCATGCTCTAGTACAAAATTAAATTGTGGAGGAGATAGTGCATCTCCTTGCTTCAACCCATTCTGGATTTCAAAAGTGTCTGAAAACTGTTTGCCTACACGCGCCCGCCCTACTCTTTGTGCCATTTAGACACATTCGTATAAGTCTAAGATACAAACAATACAAAAAAAATACCAAAATTAATTCTGGCACGTAGTTTCGCTCTTGAATAGAGCCCCCGAAAATGAAATAAATTTAAGAAATTTTCGTATTTTAGATCTTCTTCTTCTTCTTCTTCTTCACTTCCTGGTTTAGGCAAGAGTTGCCTGTTCCGTCTTCACTAATAGATCTAAGACCATCTCTTCCGAGGACGTCCGACATCTCTTCTTCCTCTTGGAAAATAATGGAAGATTTTATTTGGTAATCTTCTTTCTTCCATTCTTTCTTCTTTTGTGTTTAGTCCTCTGACATTCCAAGTTCCCACTTTAATCCGATCCTTTATACCAAATCGTTTGTCCTTAATTCTACGCCGAGGTCGTATTTTAGATGTAGATAGATAATCATGCAGCTTTACCAATAAATACATTCATTCGTATTATTATTATTATTATTATTATTATTATTATTATTATTATTATTATTATTATTATTATCATCATCATCATCATTAGTGTGATCACCCATCAAAAATAAAACATTACTATTTGCTATTGATGTGATCAACCTGATGATGCCCTGTTCAAGATCGAAACAAGTTCGGGATTAATTTGTGTATATTTTTGCCTTTTTTAAATCACTTTTTCTGGTATCTGTGGTATTAATTAGATTTTGCATCCCAGATTGATTTCTGACTGTTTTAGCGGAATTACTACTAAGGTACAATGTTATTTTTCAATTCCTGGTAATACAATGTATATGACTTTTGAACTATATTAGCTATATATGTTAAGATTTTAGAGAGGACTTATAAATGTATCTTGTAAAATTTCTATTTCTATTGGAAAATGATATTTCTGGTTTCCTCCATAATTTACATCTCGGTTAATCATGTGCAAGAAATAAGGGATATTTTTTAAATTTTGAGTTATTTTAACATATTTAGTCCTGTCACGTATTGGATCTTTGGCTACACTGTATCTGTAGGCTATGTATGTCTACTATTGTCTGAATACATATATTTTATAAATTTATTTTATATTAAATTTAATTAACTAAGAAATCATTAATTAATGGTGAAATCAATTCTGGAAATTTCCGATCTGCATTTTTCTTGACAACCTAGGAAAACCTCTAAAAAATTAAATCGAAGCCATAATCCAGCAATGTCAACCCACTTTTCGGAGCAGATGGTCTCCCTGCATGAGTAAAGAGCGGAGTGATGTTAGACGGGACGCGGCGCGAATGGCAGGTAGTGAGGGTTCCAATCTGCCAGTTCAGCAGTTGTATAATTTCCCTGTAGTTTAAATGAGAAATTTGCCACTGGAGTATAGTGCCTTGCTGTTAAAACCGGCATTTTTGTGACCACGGCTTTCGTACATCACAACGCCTTTCTGGAAGAAATTCCAAGGTACGTTTCGACGTGTAATTATTAATAGTTTCCCTTGTAAGTACAAATTCACATTTGAAATGCCTCTTCAGTAATAACAGGTGATTCGTTATTTTTAAGTCAGTTAGTAGTGCCATTTAACCTCTTGTTTCCCCCCCCCGGTATAACAATGATGTCACATATCCGCAGGTTTAGAGTGCGCGAGCTATAATCTCTACAAGTGGTGGAATGAAAATAATAACAAATATTAAAAAAAAGAGAAAACTGTATGAAATTACTCCAAAATTGTTTAACATTATGTGCGAATAATTAACTGGTTGAATGGAAGACCTTGCGGCGTTAATTGAACTAAATTAAATTGACCTATGTGAACGTTTGAAATATCACTGTTAGAAGAAAATAAACATTTCAGTTAATTTGGCTGTCCCGTGCTATTCTGTACTCAGTTGATTGAATTACACAGTTGAATTATCTTTTTGTTACTATGCAATTTAGCTTTCAAATGGTTCTTGTTTTCATCCCCCCATTTCGTGATATTGTCTATTGTTTTAAAAATAGTATGCACTTTATAGCTCTTAGTACTTTCTACAAGCCGGAAATTTGCTTTTAAGCGGTTTCTCCGTTTCTATCTTCTCGCAATTATTGTAACTCTCTTTGTAGACACCATGGTACAGTGAGACTACTTTAAAAAAAAAGAACTTGTATATCCGTTAGAACTCTAGGATTTTTTTTTTCGTTTCCTCTGATATGAAACGGAATATTTAAAGAAAATGAGTATTTTGAACTTTGTATCAGTTAAGTTTTGTCGAGTTGATTTTGTTTCCACATTTTACAGTTCTTCAAATTGTACATACAAAGTAAAAATACGAAATTGTATGTTATTTCATGATTCTCACGTACGTTTTAACATCTTGCACCGCGCGATCTTACCAATCTTTTATAATTACCTCGAGTTTGAAAGTTTTGAGTAACTTTATGCACATTCCTTTGCCCGGGCCCATAGAAGGCAAAGATTAATCCACCTTTCATTTGTAAATTATTTAACATATAGTACTGAATGCTAAACAGTATTATAATCGTGGAAGCTAGAAGGAAAAAGGGGATTAATTTGGCTTGAGAAAGCTTTAGAATATAAATCAATACCAAACATGACTAGCTACACAATTAGTAAACATAAGTTAACTAAAATAATGTAACTTTTATTTAGAGTCATAAGTCCCAAAAAAAAAAAAAGAAATTTAAATTGAAATACAAATAATATAACAAAAGTTTATCTTCTTGACCATTTAAAGAAAACACATGAATGAAATAATATAAATCGGCCATCAAAAGAAAAAGTCAAAAACAATAATAATAAACATACATACATGCACACACAATCCAGTCCAGCCAAGGGCTAGGGTACACAATCCTGGTTGCACTACCCTGGCTTATGGGACTGTAGAAAACCAAACAGCTCCTTCGAGCTACCGTCGATCTGACCCCGACGAAACCAAAGTTGATGATGATACTGATATTCACTTTCACAGCTTATTTGAGGCCTCCGATAACAAGGGGAAGATGCGCAGTCACACGCAGCGCATAAAGAAGGAAGGGCGAGGTACGTAGGAGAGAGGACAACGAAGATAGGAATTTGGCACTGTTCTATAAGATCACTATAGAGGGACGACACGATGACGTAGTTGTTACGTAGTTTTACGTACCGAAAAGGTGATTTCGGTACAATCTAAGATAGTGAATTAGTACATAAACACATTAATATAAACGTAGGAATAAAACGCAGAATCTAGTAGATCAAGATTCTAGACGCGGTACGAATTTAGAAGTTAAAGTGTTTCTAAATAATAATTAAATAAAATACATTTGCAATGTAGCCAATATAACCCTTTAATTGGCAAAATACTAATTTCTCGTGCCATTTATTTAAATGTGGCGGACCGCACTGAAAACAAAATCACGTATGACTATTATTATTAGATTTATTGTGTAATTCGACACAAAATTAAGTTATTACTAGGGAGCGAGGTTCTATTAAGTATACAGTGAAGTTAAGAATGCACGGACTTTAAGGAGGGAGGACGCACCTGTGACCGTGCAGTGTTCAGTATAAACAAAATGATGTTCGGTGGAGGGCATTATATCCTGATCCAAAAACAATTACACCAGGATAAGGAATTATAGAAGGAAGCAAACAATCGAATGTTTAGTTATTTGTAGTGTGCAATAAAACTAGTTAATTTTGAATAAGGGTTTAATGTACAGAAATATTTTCTCATACATCATGATTATAGTTATTGTAATGTACAATAATATACTTCAGAAATGCACAGTTTGTTACTACTCTGTTTGCAGCGAATAAATGAAACGGTCGCTAAGAAACACTCTGTTGTAGAAGAACGAGTTCTGCGCAGTACATACTCCGTGTGGCAGGTAATTTGAAGCGTCTGTTTACTTACTCAAACCCCGCTCCCTGGTTATTAACTACTCGTCCGTTTTCTTCTGTTTCATTAATTATACTAAATAAATAAAACCAATTGATGTATCCTATGGGATGCATTGCCAATTAAAGGGATACTTATGCGCCGCGTTGCTACCTCCTCTTCTTCGCCGCCTGGTTACCAAAAATTATTAAACCATGCGAACTGCAACCAACTTGCGCTGCCGTGTTTCGATCTACTACCTTATATATATATATATATATATATATATATATATTAGCATAGAGTTCATAACTATCAGTACTATTCATAATCATTTGCCCGGGCCCATGAGAGGCAAAGATTGATTCATCCTTCTCATCCAAATTCATAAACATTAATCAATAATAATTCTTAAAACACACTGTAATAATTTATTATGCTTAGTTAACCTGAATGTATTATTATCAACCATGAAAGCTATACGGGAAAAAGGAGCTCATATAACCTTTGAGCAAGCTTATGTACAGGAATTATGCAAGAGCTGTAGCCTAGCTAACATACAATAATCAAACATTGATATTTACTTAAAATGGTATTTAATTTTAAATTGCACGTCTGAAGTTTGAAAAGTGAAATTAAAGAAATACATAACTTTATCATTCGAATACTAAAGGAAAAACAATAACTAATACCAGAATTAACATAATTTACACAATCAACCTCTCATACATACTTTTAGTCCTGCCTAGGGTGCTTTACTCTGGCTTGCCGGACCAAAACCCAAAATACGCAGCTCGCGTCCTCCAGACAACAAACCAGTGCTTCAACGAAAATCTATTATCGAATGATAGTGTTCACTATGTGTGTAGCCTATTTGAGCGTTCCGAGGTAGAAGGGGAAGTTGCGCACTACAAACAGAGCAAAGGGAGGGGTAGAAAGGAGAGTGGGAGTAGGTAGAAAGAGAAAGGAAATTGGCATAGTTCACGAATCTCACTATGAAGGGAGGATAATCACACCTGAAGTAACGAACCGAAATAGCACTTTCGGTTCAATATGTGTGGCACCAATTGATGTATCATATGGGATACATTGCCAATTAAAAGGATACTTAAATGTGTGGCACCATAAACGAAGTCTCAAGGGAAGGAGATACTCAAAATTTTATAAAAACAACGGCGCTTCCAACACTACTGTATGCATCGGAACACTGGGTCTTAACCAAAAACCAGGAACGAAAATAGAAACTTCAGGAATTAGTTTATTTTAAGGGTGTGGTTGGTTATACAGTAGCAGATATGATATGAAATGAATATATACGAAGATAACTAAGTATATTCAAGCTATTAGATAGGATTGCACAATGCAGAGACCCATCGATAGAATAGATAAGAAAATCTCGAAACAGATTCTTCACTGCAGATCATCAGGACGCAGAAATATAGGAAGACCCAGTAAAAGATTGATAAACCAATTCTAACATGAGATCGGTACAGACTTTAAGGTCTACGTAATCGTTGATACTGATGAAGATGACACTTGTAATGTGGTAAAAAACACTGTAAAATTTATTTGGTAACAGTGTTGCTAGATAACAGTAAACGTAATACTTCCATTATCGATTATAGGCCCTTGTGTATATTTTTCTCTGAATTTTTACTCATCTACACAAAAGTAGATAAAATATTGTGTACAGAATATAACTAAATTCCCATTATAGACTTTGAGGACATGTAGTGGGGACCAAGACAGTTATATGTAGCATAAGAACTCATGTCCGAAAACGTACTGTTTTCCCGCTACACGCAAAAAAAACCATAACACACATTAGTCTCTCTGATGCCTGTTACTTTTCGTCTGGATCCACTTACAAGAAGGGCTCGACGTGACGACCACCGACGACATATCATACGGTACGTACCACGTTCTGGTACACCTGATCACCACCCATGGTTCTGCAACATCCGCCGCAGCAGTAACCTGCGCCAGTAGGTCTTCCTCGGATTCCACAGGGCTCCTCAGCCAGGAACTCGGTTGACACAAGAAAAACTGACGAAAATGCATTGGACACTTCTGGAATATCCTCCTTACAGTCCAAATTTGTCACCCTGTGACTACCATTTGTTTGGGCCACTGAAAGAAGACCTGGGAGGAAGGCGGTTGCAGCGGTAGAGTAGTTCGTGCGCAACTGGCTGACTACACGTCATCCCTCATTCTTCAAGGACGGCAACAAAAAGTTGGCAACTAGATGGCAAAAGTGTGTTGGAAATGCAGGAGACTATGTAGAAAAATGAGGTGGTGGTTTTGTATTTTTTGTTAATTTATTAAAATTGTAAACAATAATTCCGGTTTATATTTGATTCACCCTCGTATCAAAGATTTCATGTTACCCCACAGGTTGTAGCCTTGCTGGGTCATGTCGAGAGAACGTGCAATCAGGCCACCACGACCTATCCGTTGTGCCCAAATGATCTCGAGCGAGCAGCCCTCCCATTGCACCGAGCTTCGCCGTACAATAACACCTTGTCTGCGCATTCCGCAAACGTGCAGTTCGCCATGGTTAACAGCAATACACTACAAATGAAATGAAGTACAAACAGCATAGTACAGAATGAACACAGCACACATGCACAATAGCAGGTACAACATCTCAGGTCGGATCATAAACTGGCATGTAAACAAACCTGTAGTGTGCATGGGACGTCAGATGATCGGTGAATGACGTACGTAAGACCCTTTTTGGTGCCGAAAATGAGGGAGAGTTGAACATGTGTTGTATTTTGTGTGTAGCGTTAAAACGGTACGTTTCCGGACATGAGTTCCTATGTTAAACGTAACCATCTTTGTCTCCACTACAAGTAATAAAACTCTGTAATGGGAATTTAGTTACACCCTGTATACCCAGTACAAAATAGCTTTATCAATTCGCCCTTTTATGGCTCCATTTCGTAACCAGTTGTACCTTGTAAATAGGGCTCTGAAGTTGAAGAAAAATCATTTTTTGATTTTATGTCTGAATACAAGCACCAAAATAATATACATATAATTAACCAAACCTTTTTAATTAATAATGAAAAAAAAATTACTGTTTCTATCCTTTCTATCTTTATAACTGGCTAATAGCTAATACCCGGCGTCCGCAGCTACGCCTAAATAAATTAAAAATTGAGAGCTGATAAAGTACTATATGGTATTTGCTGCAACAAACTAAACATGTAAAAGTACATTTTTTTTAATTTAAAATTTCAGGTAAACCCCCCATTTCTAACGGTCCGATTTCGCCGATTTTTTACATTAATACGGTATTGCGAGTTTTGTTGTGAAACATCGAAAATTTCGATTGCTAGAGCGATTTTTAAATTTTCCTTTCAGGTGAACTCCCACGCCTAATGATTTTAGAACATAATAGATAACGGCCAAACCCTCGCCGCATCTGAAATCCTGTATGTACAAATTTTCACGAAGATCGGTTCAACGTTTAGAAGTCTATAAAGAACAAGCAGACGTATATTCGTTTATTATATAGCGTATAGGCCTACATAGTTCACCGCTGTGGTCTCGAGGTAGCGTGCTGCCTTGTCATGCAGCGGGCCCGGGTTCGATCCCAGGTCGGGGCAGTTTTTCTGGGTGAGGTATTTATCGGGGGTTTTTCCTCACCTGTAAGACAAATGTCAGGGAAACTTTAAGGCCCAAACGGTCCCCGAAATCATATGGCCATTATCATCATCATCCTTCGCCGGTGTGGAAAGCAACGGCAAGCTACCACACCTACAATTCCTTAGTAAAGCTGCAAAGCATAGCATGAAAATGCTATGATTGCAGTGAAAGACCTGCCCTCGGGCAGAATTACTATGGATGGATATATATATATATATATATATATATATATATATATATATATATATACGACAATTGAAAAACAAATAAGAAGAAATTACTTACTTTTGGATCAAATTACATAATATTGTACAATAATAACTTAGGGTTTTATTTGATTTTGTTTTCTTTGCGATCCGGAACATTTAAATAATTGGCAAGATAAATATGTTTTCGCCAATTTAGGGATCACATTCTTGTTGTTCCGTGAGAAGTCCCAATTGAAAAAGATTGTGATAGTTTTGTTAGAATTGGCACTTGCTATCAGCAAGTCCCAAACAGTAAAATTGACTACTTGAATAACTGAAAAAAAAAATGGACTTCTGTTTAAAGGGACTATATAAACATAATAATATCCAGGAATTAATAAATATAAGAATACAACATGCTAAGAAATGTTATTTCTCAATAAATATAATATTTAAATTCAAAATATCCGGCAGATGAAACAAAAACCAGATGGTACAAACCCCTAGGTAACACCAGGGGTGCGCTGCTACGCCGAAAAAAAATGAAAATTAATGTGTTCGTATGTTTGAATTGTGGGGGTTGAAGACCCAAACCAAGCTAACTGCTACCATTTGTGGGGGTTGGAGACCCAAACCACGCTAACTGCTACCATTTGTAGCTTTTTTTGAAACCACGCAGACTGCTACCATTTCTGCTGGCAAGATAAGCACGCTACTGCGACCATTTGTGCGCACGCGGAGCGGAACTTGACCAAAATAATAAACCACAATAACTGCTACCTCTAATCCGGGATCGGGTTTTGTAATTGCTGTTTCTATTAATGTGGATCTCATTTCCAAAGAAGTTATCTATCAGGAAGTGGCTTGCCTTGGGCCCATAGAAGGCAGCCGTTGATTCATCTTTCTTTCTCTGATATATATTAACATAGAAGAATACTGATTTTTAAATACATACAGTGAGTGAACAAGATAATAATTGTGTTTCAGGAACGCTAAACAGCATAATAGTTAAGGAGCTCGGAATAGTTTCCTACTTGAGTGATTTTCCGTACAGGATAGTAAACAACTACGTATACTTAAATGATGAAACAGGGGCGTTGTTTAAAAGATAACATTTAATATAAACAAGTTGGCTGAGTAAAAATAAATTAACAAAAATAATAATAATAATACTGATCCACACGATCAAAATAGCCATACAAATAAACAAATGAACAACATACCATACATCACGCAACACTCATACTTGCGTCCGAGTTTCAGGGACCACCTCTTCCCTGGACTGCCGGACTAACTCAAACAGGCCCCTTCTTGGCCTCAGATCAGCTTGTCTATTTAGAATTCCAGTCGCATCGCGACCTGGAATCGGATTCCAATCTTGAATCCTTTTAAACAACAAAACGATGACTGCTAGGATGATCGAATGATACTGTTCTGTTAGTGCACCACGTATATGAAGGTTCCGAGGTAGAGGGGAGATGCGCCGTAGACATTGCGCGGCAGGAAGGGTGAAGAGGGAAGGGGTAGCTACAAGGAGAACAGGATATTCGCATAGTTCATAAATATTCCAGTGTAGGGAGGAGAACGAAGCTACCATACTGAGCCGAAAAATGCACTTTCGGTTCAATATCTCCTCCTGCGCCCTCCGGGTAAAAGAAAACAGTCCATAAACTTCAAAACAGTGCTAGGTAGAAAAAAAAATCCCACGTTGGGAGGGGCACATTGACACTATCAGATTCCGAGCGGTAAACTTCATCACAATTTTCCATCGTCCCCAAAATCACAATCACCACACTCGCTTCTACGTCGACTATACAGGCGCTGAAAATAAATTCCATCTTGACTCAGTCGCCATAGTACAACTCTGCGGTGTTTCAGGTGAAGAACAGGGTGACGATACCATAACTGGATTGCCGGATCGCAATCGCGCTCAACCGCTATCCAGGAATCTGTAGTTACAGAACCACCATGTCGGTCAGCTGGGCACTCGGGGTCGGCCGGATCCACCAAGTGCTCGACTGCTGAACATTCCAGGCTGCGCTGCTATGCCAATATTAAGGAAGGGTAAACTGAAACAAAAAACAGGCAAAGACAGGAAAACGGAATCTCAAACGTTCTAGTTTAACATATGACATAGTACAAATGTCTTCGCAACAAACATACTTGGATTTAATCCATTACAGAACTTATTCTCACTAACGTGTTGTATTATAACGTGGCCATCGACGCTTACTAATTTCTAGTTACCCTTGTTTTAGAACTTAGCTTGCGTCTTATTAACAAAACTTGGACCACATATACCGAAAGTCACTCAAGAAGCTCCCACAAACAAAAATGGCTCAATCAGCTCATATACCGATGTCCCAAAATTAGCTTTCCTAATATCTAAAACAAATATACAAGCGAACTACGTTGAAAAAACTAAGATCGACACTCTCTAGCAAGCTGACACTTCCAACATTGTAAATTACTTTTTGGCTGCCAAGAATTATTGCGAGAAGAACGATTCGCAGAAGTATTAGGTTTACTTAAATTATCAGGCATACTTTTTTCGCTGAAGTTCTTTTGTCTTTCAGCTATCTCGAAATCAGCCACTTTCCTAGCCAAGACACACATTTCGGCTACATTTTGAGGTTTTGTAGCAAAGACCAAATGCTGTCTGGTGGTAGAAGACATATTTTGAAGAATAATGTCAATCAACTTTTCTTCCGAAAATTGAGGGTTCAATACAAGTGAAGCTCCCTGGATTTCGGAAATAAACTCCAGCAAAGATTCTTTAGAAAGTTGGAATCGTCGCGACACAAATTTAATCCAATAATCCTCTAACAACCTGGAAGGCAACAACGAACATTTCACATATTCCAAACTCTCAATCCAAGTAAATCTCAATTTAACAACCTCACTCCAAACATTCAATAGTATTCCTCCAATGCAACTCAAAATCGAATTAACAAAATACTCATCTGGAACCAATTTCAATTCGAAGATCGAGTTGAGTTTAATGAGGAAGAAAACTAGCAATTCCTTATCATTACCATCGCAGGGATCGACTTTTCTAATTAACTCTCGGAAAATTCGCTGATTATTTTCCTCCATATGAGAAGAAAGGTTGGAAGCCGTTCCACTAGAAAAATCCTTGATGGAGCTAAGTCTACGATCGATAATATTCTTGTTCTGTTCTACAGAATAATCTTCCGGAACTGCGCTGTCTACAATAAACTTACGTTTCACTAATGTTTGTTCAGCTGGGGGGAGAAAGTTCATATGAATCTTAAGTCGCTGACGTAATATATTTACATCGCCTTCAACATCAATACCTAGTAAGCTCAATTCTCGGACCAAATTGTCTTTGGATATTACATCTATCCAACTAGGCATGTTTACAAAATACAATGAACAAAAGATGTAAACAACTATAAGAGAACGTAGTTCAGTATGCATAAGTCACTCTCTGTTTACATACAAAGAGAGATGAATCAATATCATTTACGTGAAACAGTTCAAACACGTAAATAAGTACTTTTCAATAACTTTTACATAGATACAAAGTATCGAAAACAAATAGTTATCCACTGGGTAATATCTCTGAAAAGCGTCGACCTCCAAATGCTTTCTAATTCCAAAATTCATTTACGACCATACAGAGTATATATCCTTGTTCTGGCACTTGAATCCAAAACTCCAAAACTTAAATTGAAAATTTTAAATCGATACCCACTTGAACCACTGTCAATAGAATACAGCATATCTTTTCAAGCCGAAAGAAACAAAACCAGACGCTCTGCTACCATTTGTGGGGGTTGAAGACCCAAACCACGCTAACTGCTACCATTTATGGGGGTTGGAGACCCAAACCACGCTAACTGCTACCATTTGTAGCTTTTTTTGAAACCACGCAGACTGCTACCATTTGTGCTGGCAAGATAAGCACGCTACTGCGACCATTTGTGCGAACGCGGAGCGGAACTTGACCAAAATAATAAACCACAATAACTGCTACCTCTAATCCGGGATCGGGTTTTGTAATTGCTGTTTCTATTAATGTGGATCTCATTTCCAAAGAAGTTATCTATCAGGAAGTGGCTTGCCTTGGGCCCATAGAAGGCAGCCGTTGATTCATCTTTCTTTCTCTGATATATATTAACATAGAAGAATACTGATTTTTAAATACATACAGTGAGTGAACAAGATAATAATTGTGTTTCAGGAACGCTAAACAGCATAATAGTTAAGGAGCTCGGAATAGTTTCCTACTTGAGTGATTTTCCGTACAGGATAGTAAACAACTACGTATACTTAAATGATGAAACAGGGGCGTTGTTTAAAAGATAACATTTAATATAAACAAGTTGGCTGAGTAAAAATAAATTAACAAAAATAATAATAATAATACTGATCACACGATCAAAATAGCCATACAAATAAACAAATGAACAACATACCATACATCACGCAACACTCATACTTGCGTCCGAGTTTCAGGGACCACCTCTTCCCTGGACTGCCGGACTAACTCAAACAGGCCCCTTCTTGGCCTCAGATCAGCTTGTCTATTTAGAATTCCAGTCGCATCGCGACCTGGAATCGGATTCCAATCTTGAATCCTTTTAAACAACAAAACGATGACTGCTAGGATGATCGAATGATACTGTTCTGTTAGTGCACCACGTATATGAAGGTTCCGAGGTAGAGGGGAGATGCGCCGTAGACATTGCGCGGCAGGAAGGGTGAAGAGGGAAGGGGTAGCTACAAGGAGAACAGGATATTCGCATAGTTCATAAATATTCCAGTGTAGGGAGGAGAACGAAGCTACCATACTGAGCCGAAAAATGCACTTTCGGTTCAAAATGAATAAGTAAAAGGAAAAAATTATAAATGTATATCGTAATTATTTTTAGGTACGCGTGCTGTTTAGCTGGCGATGCCTGGGAATCTACTTATCCCGATCTTCTTCTCTTAAATGAGCTGAAGGGCGAAAAGTAATGTGTTTTTATGTTTAGTTAAACAAGTAAAAGGAAAAATTTATATCATAATTATTTTTAGATAGCCTACCCCGAGCCGATTACCCGGCGTTGCCCGAGAATCCCGATCTTCTTGCCAAGTTATGTTCAGTTAGGTTAGAATATGTTTGGTTAGGTTACGTTAGGTTTGGTCAGGTTCGGTCAGTATAGGTCATATTCGGTCAGCTTGATTCAGTGTAGGTTAGTATAGTACAGGTCAGGTCAAGCCAGGTCATTTAACCCTTATATTGGCAAGACACTGATATCTTGGATCAGTTACTTAAATATGGCAGACCGCAGTAGAAACGAAATCAACCATAACTGTTATTATTAGGTATATTATATATTAAGTTATTTCTATTAGTTTATTTTCTTCTGATTTAATTAAAATATTAAATTAAATAAACCAATTGTTGTATCCTGTAGGATACAGTGCCAATGTAAGGGGTAAGCGTCCAAAAAGCTACTTTTTTTCATGTTTTCACTACAAAGGATCATTTTTAAAGGAGTAGGAGTTATATACCACATCTCTCTTATAGCCCATGTTCATCCCGAGAATCTCCTGAACATTTTGCAAAAAGCCCCATTACAATTGGATGAACGGTATGGCAGCGCATAAAATACGAACGAACAAACAAACAAACATTTTTATATTGAGATATACATTTTTGGTCATTATAGGCCAGGATATAGTAGAATTTATTTATTCTCTCTCTCTCTCTCTCTCTCTCTCTCTCTCCTCTCTCTCTCTCTCTCTCTCTCTCTCTCTCTCCCTCCCTCCCTCCCTCCCTCCCTCCCTCCCTCCCTCTCTCCTTTTTCGACTTTTTTTGTCTTTTTGGTCATTTTTAGCGTTTTTTAGAGTCTTGGCGGTTTTTTTGCAACTTTACCTTATTTCGACTATATTTATATCGTTTGTATAGCCTAATTATTTTTCTAGCCAAATATGCTTCTCGTTATTGTAATTTGAATTTTAATTTATTTCTCCAGGATATCCATCGCTGAATTCATTGCAGGTGGGAAAAAATCATTCATTCCAAATTCTCCAAGTTTTTTTTAATTAACACAGAATTCCTAATTCAAATATTGCTGAACTAAATATATATATAAAGTATGATAGAACAAGTCTTCAATTTTTTTAGCAGCGTACGTTGCATGTCACTATAATTGTGTACTTTTTAAACATTATTTTATTATATTCATTAAAAATACAGTTTAAATTAAAATTATTTTATTTGAATTAACCTTTTACGTCCTTTTTCAGGTTTTAGATCTTTTTTAGGATATCTTTAGGCATTTTTAAAGTATTTTATAGATCCTCAACTTTCGAGCCCTGCTTATAAGTTACTATGAACTAGAAGGCCTATTTTAGGTTCTTTGAATAATGATTCGTTTGTTCTTGCAAGGCTCGATTTTCTAGGATCGTTAATATAACAATAGAGCATATAGAGAAGCCCATCAAAACAGTATAAAGGCATCGTTAGTTGTGTTTTTATTGGAATTTTGAACAGGATAATTTAGAAGATGCGTCGCGCCACATTCTGCATGTTACAGTCTGTCATCAGATGGTCCTTCACCTCGGCTTGGACCCAACTTTTTCTATAGAGACATTTGCTGAAGTAATACTAGCGTGTTATGGATCTGATTCTGTTCGCACACAGAAGGAGAACAGGAAATAGAAATGGAATTCAATTCTCCGTTATAAAAGTTCTTTCTTTGTGTTTTTTTTTTTCTGCCCTGATTCGTAAAGTTACATTTTCTAACTCTTCTTGATGTTCAAAAGCTCCAAATACTATTAAAAAGCTTGGAAATAATAATTGTTTGAATTAGCACTGTATTTTCATGACACAGAAAAGTACATATGCTTTTATGACGTAATACTATATTACAATGATAGGTTGAGAAGTGGTTTTTAATTTCCGAGATTCTGTAACTGGTTGCTTAGTATGATTTGGGAGAAAGAAGCTCTTCCAGATGAATGGAAAGAATCAATTATCGTACCAATTTATAAGAAAGGAGTTAAAACTGATTGCAACAACTACAGGGGCATCTCATTACTTTCAACTTCGTTCAAAATTCTAACAAATATATTAGTAAGCAGACTTACTCCCTACATTGATGACATTCTAGGAGATCATCAATGTGCATTTAGAAGAAACAGGTCTACAACAGATCAGATTTTTAGTATAAGACAGGTTTTAGAAAATAAATGGGAATATAATGGTACTGTACATCAACTATACATAGACTTCAAAAAAGCATATGATTCCATTAAGAGGGAGAAGTTATATAGTATTCTGCTGGAGTTCGGAATTCCTAAAAAGTTAATTAGACTTATACGAATGTGTCTAAATGGCACAAAGAGTAGGGTGCGTGTGGGCAAACAGTTTTCGGACACTTTTAAAATTCAGAATGGGTTGAAGCAAGGAGATGCACTATCTCCTCTACTATTTAATTTTGTACTAGAGCATGCCATTAAATCTTTAGAGGATGAGGAAGGCTTACAACTCAATGGTATTAATAAGCTGTTAGCTTATGCTGATGATGTAGTACTATTGGGCGATAGCGAGGAGATACTAAAGGACAACACGCACACACTATTGAGTAACACTAAGAAATTAGGACTGGAAGTAAATATAAATGAAACTAAATATATGGTCACACGTAAAAATTCATTATATAATGGAAATGGACAGCTAATGACAAATGAGGGAAATTTTGAGGAAGTGGCTGAATTCAAATACCTAGGAACAATAATGACAAATAGGAATGAGATGCACAAAGGAATTAAACATAGGCTCAATTCTGGAAATGCGTCCTATTATGCATTGCAGAGACTCTTGATGTCCCAACTCCTTTCAAAAAACGTTAAACTGAAAATATATAAAACTGTTATTCTACCAGTTATATTATATGGGTGCGAAACATGGACTCTTACTTTAAGGGATGAAAGGAGACTACAAGTATTTGAGAATAAAGTACTTAGGAAAATGTTCGGACCAAAGAGAGATGAAGAGATAGGTGAATGGAGAAGACTACATAACAATGAACTACATGGTCTTTATAGGAAGCAAGATATAATAAGAACAGTAAAGTCTCATAGACTGCGATGGGCAGGACATGTTGCACGTATGGGGAATGAAAGACTTGCATGGAAGCTTCTTGTAGGAAAGCCAGAGGGAAAACGCCCAGTTGGTAGACCAAGAATGAGGTGGGAGAATAACATTAACTATGATTTGAGGGAAGTAGATTATACAGGGAATGTTTGGAAAGCATTAGCTCAGGATAGGGATGTATGGAGAGCTTATGTCCGCGCGGTCATGAGCCTACGGGTTCGATAGTGCCAGTGAGTAATAAGTAATAGTATATTACAATGATAGGTTGAGAAGTGGTTTTTAATTTCCGAGATTCTGTAAAACACTTCACAAACGTGTGTTGTACATTATTTTTTACACGATGACGTTTACAAAATAATAAATAATAGTAAAATAATAACATCTTTGTTGGAAATATTTGCGTCCATTATAAACAACTGACTGAGGTAAGCAGTCTGGCCAGTGTATTTACGATAAATGACGAAAATAAATTAGTTGATTCTACAGCAGGCCGTGACACCAATCAGGCGTAAAATGGCAGCCAGTACGAGTTTATTGTTTTATATTGTTTCACATAAAGTTCAATTAATTTAAAATGCAGTGATTTGTTTCGTATAATGTATATTAACACTACCTTTTGGATATCTTTTTGTATATACATTGTAACTACGTGCCCCTAAAGGGCAGTGGTTTTACTTCCCGCTCTAGGTAGGTAATTTGTAATATTACAGTATGGTTATTTAGTTATTTATAGGTGGCCAACCCCGAAATTTAGGAAATTGAACTTTCAATCATGATCGCCATTGCTGTAAGTACGACAGAACGCACTATCGTGCAAAAAATGTTTTTTACCCATCCATAGTAATTCTGCCCGAAGGCAGGTCTTACACTGCAATCATAGCATTTTCATGCTATGCTTTGCAGCTTTACTAGGAAACTGTAGATGTGGTAGCTTCCCGTTGCTTTCCACACCGGTGAAGGATGATGATGATAATGGTAAGGATGATGATGATGGCCGGATGATTATCGGGAACCGTTGGGCCCTAAGCTTCCTGACATGTGTCTTAAAGGTGAGAAAAACTCCGAGAAAAACCTCACCCAGGAGCCTGTACCGACCGGGAATCGAATCCGGGCCCGCTGCGTGACAAGGCAGCACGCTACCTCGAGACCACAGCGTTGGACTATGTTTTATATATGACTGTATAAAGAAGATAAACTAAAAAATAACCATCAGACTCAATGACACTATCGAATCCGTAAGTTCATGACCGTGCGGACATAAGTTCTTCATTGATCACTATCCTGAGCTAATGTTTTCCAATTATTTCCTGTATAATCTACTTCCCCAAATCATGGTTAATGTTATTTTCCACCTCATTCTTGGTCTACCAACTGGACTTCTCCCTCTGGTTTTCCTACAAGAAATTTCCATGTTCCTCTCTCATTCACCATTCATGCCATTTATCCTGCCCATCGCATTTACGAGACTCAACTGTTCTTATTATATTTGGGTTCATATAATTTTACACGGACTCTTACTTTAAGGGAGGAAAGGAGATTACGAGTATTTGAGACTAAGTTCTTAGGAAAATGTTTGGACCAAAGAGAGATGAACAGACAGGTGAATGGAGAAGACTTACATAACAGCGAGCTACATGGTCTTTATAGGAACCCAGATACGAGAGAATGAGGTGGGAGAATAACATTAACTATGATTTGAAGGAAGTAGATTATACAGGGAATAATTGGAAAGCTTGGCTCAGGATAGGGATGTGTGGAGAGCTTATGTCCGCGCGGCCATGAACCTTCGGGTTCGATAATGTCAGCGAATGAATGAGTGAGTTAGTTAGTTCATATAATTTTACAAATTTGCCCCTGTAATATATAATAGCATGCGTTTCCATAATAAATATTTTTTTTAATTTCTTTCTGCACCTCATTTTTGTTCGTAATTATTGTTTCTGCATTCTTGAATACAACAGTTACTCAGAGTGTCCCTCATTTTTCATCAACTATCCATTCGCATTATACAATAGGCCTATATTTCTATGCGTGGCCATATATTTAGTTTTATTGGTGTTTACTTCCATATATTTACGTATTATTTATTCAAAAATAAACTAATGCTTTGCTCATGTAAGGTAATAGTGAAATTTAATATTTTCTTCTATAACGTAGCTGTTATAACCATCCTAGATTATTGTTATTTGAGGTTCCACTTTTAAATGAACATGAATTGAAGAACCAGGTTAACCAAAATACGAACATTACAGAGAAATTTTCGTAAAATTACCCAAATAATATGTACCTTGTACTTAAATTTCAAGTTCTTTAAATTAAGGCGACAAAATAAAACCATAGAATTTAAATCTAATTTGAAATTAAAAATAGCATTACTTCTTCTTCTTCCTTCCAAGTATTAGGCCAAGGCCTGTTACGATCCTATAGAAAATTTTCCCTCCAGCGTTTCATAGGACGGCCCAGTGATCTTCGTCCTCTTGGTATATAATTATAAACAGCTTTGGGGATCCGATTTGAACTCATTCTTTCAAGATGGTGTTTCCAATTTAGTTGGTACTGTTTAATGTGTTCCAAAATTGGCGTAGTCTTCAATTCTTTTAAGATATCGGTGTTCCTTTTCCGATCCCATCTGGTGTAACCCGCTGTTCTGCGCATGAATCTCATTTCACAAGCCGTTATTCTGCTTTCATGTTGTCTTTTTAGTGTCCATGCTTCACTACCATAGGTCAACACTGATCTAGCCAAAGTGTTATATAAACGTAATCTAGTGTTTTTTTGTACAAGGGATGGTTTCATAACTTGATTAATAATTCCTAAACTTTTATTATAACTAGTAATTTTTTCAGGGATATCCTTTTCATCCCAGATAGAGAGATAATATCCAAGATATTTAAATTGATTAGATCTCTCTAAAATGTTATTCTGGAGACAGATTTTACTTTGTATTAGGTCCTTCCCATAAAATGCCATAATTTTAGTTTTGTTAATTGATATTTCCATATTAAATTTGGCACCTAATTTTTGTAAATTATAAATTGATCGTTGCAAATCATTTTCGGAAAGTGCCAGAAGAGCTAAATCGTCTGCAAAAAGAATAGCATCGAGTTACGTTAGAGAATCAATATTATTTGATGAAAATAACTTCTTAACTGAATTAAGTTACGGTAATCTTTTTTTTTTTTTTTTTCTCTCTCTCCTCGCGCTGAAGCTGTAAGCTAGTTGCATGTCCATTCACTTCAGTTCCGGGGTGTGATCACGTCGTTCCATTGTAGATCTGAGATTCTTAAATGTACTTTTCGCAGAGGTATCCAGTCTCAGACTATCTCTTATTTTCTCCATTATTTTTATATGGTCATTCTAATTTAATCTTCTATCGTTATTCCAAAGATTTATTGATTAAATTTTACACTATTTCCTAAAATCAGCATTACGAATTATATGTATGATTTTCCTATGATTTTTCTTTTAAATGTATTTATTTATTTATTTATTTTTTCAACATTCGCAACATAAAGTTAATACTGATATTAAATTAGACTTACATATTCTTACTTTTCTTTTTGTATGTAGATTTGTTTTTCCAAGTGCGTTCTTTAAACATATAGACATATATACCGGGTGTTCCGCTTATTAGTATAGGAGAGTTCGGATAATGTGGACCCTTCTGTTTGAGTGGACCCTGTTAATATCTTCTTTAATAAGTGCTACCCTCGAACAGAAAATATTTTAACGTCCTTATCAACTTTGATGGGTTCAAGGCCAGTTTCTTATATTATTTGTGCGAAGAAGGGTTATGAGAATGACCACAATTCTTAACTTCTGCTATTGAATATTACAAATGTTGAAAAAACTCATAAATGTATTATGTGGATGCTGTTTTAATATACTGACGGGTTTGGTTTGATATTCTGTGACATAGTGGCTGTGTAGAAAAAATAGAAGAAAAATGTTTGAAATGGTATGGACATCTCATAAAAATGGAAGAAGATTGAATACCAAAGAAGATCCTTGACTGGAAAGTTAATTGAATGAGTGAAAGAGGCAGACCTAAAGAGCGTTGTATAGATTTAATGAGGAGAAGTATGGAAGCTAGAGATTTAGAAGGAAGTAGATGCTTTAGACAGAAACCTCTGGCGACAAATCACTTTGCGTTGAAGGAAAACCACTTAATATGGAATGTTTCTATTTAAAAAAATAATCGATATATAAATAGGCTTTTCAACCGATTTTTTAGTAGTTATTTAGTGGTATCAATAGAAAATTCGATGTACAAAGGCCGTATTTAAAAAAAATCTGCCTCTTTAATTCCAAAGCACTAAAATCCAGCGCCAAATCTCCCATTTAAACTATAGGACAATACACATACGTATCAGTTAAGCAAATTTTTCTCCTCTGTTTGACAATTGATTTTCTCTTCCCTTTTTTTTTTAAGTGGTTATTGACGAGCTTTAGTATCATCATTAAAAATTTAAAACTTAGTTTTGCCGCCTTTATCTACAAGGCAGTGTTTATTGAAAATCTCCATGGCACAAGAGTTAAATTTCTTCTACAGAAGCATGTGTTATACAAAGGCCATGTTCAAACAAAACATCTGCCTTCTTAACTGCAAGGCACTAAAATCCGGCGCCAAATCTCCCATTTAAACTGCAAGGAAGTAATACATGTCCATGTGTTAATAATAGAGATAGACGATGATCTTACCAGTGTAGGGGTGACATGTGATCAGCATGTCGGGTCCACTAGCCGTTAGAGCTGGTTTTCTCAACGTAGAGCCGCTATTTATTATAGTTACCCAAATTCCTGACGCTACTGGGTGCTAATTTAGAATACTATCACCCCCATCGTCCCAACATAAATATATATTCTGTATTTTTATGATTATGGTATAATACAGTTTAAAACTAACATTATGTAATATAAAGTGACGTGTTATTTACGGTCGAATTTCGATCACTCGGCGAACACTCGTAATAATAAAACGGGGAAAACATGAAAGACAATCAAATTAAATATTAACAAAGTGGTAAATACTGTGTACGTGGATTCTTTACAACATGTGACGCGAAAAATTGTCTAGTTTTCGATCATACACCAATACGCATGCGCCAACAAACGCGAAGCGATTTATACTATGGAATCACGGGATGCAACCAACATATACACGATATTTAATAATAATAATAATAATAATAATAATAATAATAATAATTTATTTTAGCTGGCAGAGTTAAGGCCATAAGGCCTTCTCTTCCACTCAACCAGCGAATAGTAAAATTATACAAAAATTACGTACATATTACAATTTTAACATATTAAAATACAGACTAACAAAATACAATGATGATGGATCTAATACTAGCTAATGCTAACAAAAACATAGAATATATTAAAATTAAAATGATATAAAATAAAGTAAGTAGCTTCCTACATGATTATTAATAGAATGCTCTATATAGTTGTTATGTAGTTAATGTTTTCATTGTGTCGAACTTAAGATATCAGTTATTTGGATTTAAATAATGATAGCGATTGACAGTCCCTGACATGACTGGGAAGTGAGTTCCATGCTCTAGCCATAGATATTGTGTAAGATTCAGAGTACAGACAGGTCCTGTGTGTGGTATCAAAAGTAAAGAAGAGTCTTGTGATCTTGTTCCTAAATTGTGATGAGCCGATAAATGTTGAAAACGTGTTGTTAAATAAGTTGGTAAATATGTGTGCAGAATTTGGAATAGTAAGGTATGTGAATGTAAAGTTCTTCTGTCATTTAGGCGTAGCCATGATAAGGCCTGAAATGAAGGAGACACGTGGTCATAACGACGGAGATTGAATATAAATCGAATGCACGCATTATGAGCACGCTGTAGTCTGTCAGATAGATCAGTTGTCAGATTAGTCAGTAATATGTCGCAGTAGTCGAAGTGTGGCATTATAAGAGTCTGTACAAGTATTTGTTTTAATTTTTAGGAAGGAAGTTTTTAAAACTATTTAGGGAGTGAAGAATTGAGAACACTTTCTTGCAGGTATTATTCACCTGGATTTCCAGTCTAGGTGTTGGTCCATATAGATACCCAGATTTTTTACTACTGAGCTGTAGGGGATATTTTTGTCATTTAGGAGAATGGTAGGGATATTTTCGTAATTTATAATGCTTTGGATTCGCCGATGTCCTATAATTATGCACTGTGTCTTGTCAGTATTTAGATTAAGTCCATGTTTCTTCGACCATTGGGAAATTGAGTCTAGGTCACTATTTAATTAATTTGTCTAGTGTGTCATGTACATCGTCAGGATGGGAGTGAATGTAAATTTGCAAATCGTCAGCGTATAGGTGATATCGACAATAGGTAAGTCTAGTGGATATATCGTTAACATAGATAGAGAACAGAAGTGGTCCTAACACTGAACCTTGTTGGACGCCACCCTTCAGTGATAGCCAGGATGAGGAAAGTTCTGCATTGGATACACATTGCTGGCGACCATGAAGATAGGATCCAAGCCAGTTAACAGCATTGTCCGAAAGATTCAGAGCGCGTAATTTTGCTATTAATATGTCAGTGTCAACAGTGTCGAAAGCTTTGCTGAAGTCCAAGAGTGTAAATATTGTCATGTGGCCACTGTCCATTGCTTCACGCGCATCTTCGGTAACTTTAAGAAGTGCGGTTGCCGTACTATGGCCTGTCCTAAAACCTGATTGGTATGGGTCGAGTATGTTATGAGTGTTAAGGTAATCAGTTAATTGTCCATGAACAATGCGCTCCAAGGCCTTAGATAGGACTGGGAGGATGCTGATTGGTCTAAAGTCGTTTGGTGTTACAGGTAATTTAATTTAGGGATTGGTCTGACTATAGCTTTTTTCCAGAGTTCGGGGTAAGTTGAGGTCATAATTGAGGCATTAAATATATGGGTTACAGTTGGCAGTATGACATGGAGTATTTTCTTTAAAAAGTCGATACTTATATTGTCTATACCTTGTGTTTTAGTTCTAATGCGGTCCAGGGATAGTTTAACGTCGATTGGCATTATATAGGAAAAGAAGAATTTTTCTCGGGAAGGAGTAGGTGTGGATAGGAGCTCATCTATAGTTTGTTGTTTGGTCGTAGTGTTTATGTTAAGTGTGGCATATGATGTGAAATGTTGGTTTAGATCGTCCAGTGGTATGTTAATGCTCTCTCCTTTGGTTGTCGGCTGCCGTAGGCCCATTGATCTAATACGTTTCCACATATCACTTGCATTTGTGTTTGGATCAATGAGACTATGAGCATACCGCAACTTAGCGTTCCTAATGTTTTGATTCGTTTTGTTTCTTAATGTCTTATATTGTCTTAAGTTAGCGTCACTTTTGTCCCGTCTATATTTTCGAAAAGCAGCATCCCTCTCAGCTAACGTAACGCAATTTAAGTACTCTAACCTGTGAAAGACTAACCTAAAAGCTAGACTAACGCAATTTTAGCACTCTAACTTGTGAAAGAATGCAACGTTCAAAAATAAATCGTAAGTTCTGAAATTCTGAAGTATGTGTGTACAGTTAATTAATACATACTCTATGTTGCTGCATTGGAATACGACTTTGTTTTTGCTTAGAATATTCGTTAAAATCAGTATGGCTGCCACGTCTTCATGCTACGTATGTAGTTAAATATCATAGAAAAATATTGAAATAATCATGATCTTGATGAAGATTTTCAGGCTGTAGGCCGTGGTCGTGAGGCTTTTAGTTCCCCGACGTTTCGCCAGAGACTGCGTCTGGCATCCTCAAGGGTGGTCGTGAGGCTTGTAGTTCCCCGACGTTTCGCCAGAGACTGCGTCTGGCATCCTCAAGACAACCCTTGAGGATGCCAGACGCAGTCTCTGGCGAAATGTCGGGGAACTACAAGCCTCACGACCACGGCCTACAGCCCGAAAAACTTCATCAAGATCATCATAGCAACTCCGGCCGTGAAAGTCTACGTGAATACATTGAAATAATCTTAATAAACTTAAAAAAAATAAAACCCCCAACTCAAATGAATAAAGACCTCTTAAATAAGGAAAGATTATTCATAATAATAAAGACAAAAATAGACTAAAAATAGGGGCAAAATAATAAGAAATGTAATTAGAAGTTAAAGGAAATGTTTGTTCCTTACTAAATAACTTAATAGCATTAGAAAAATGTAAAAATCATTGCAAATGGTGGGAAATAATTTGAAAAATGGAACTCTAAGAATAAAATTTTTTTGGGCACAAGGAGATTGTGAAGGAATTAAATAAAAGTCGCGTCACATGTTATAGAATAACCCTGTGAATATATATTTAATTTTCATATGGATTTTAGTAGATAGAGAAACAAATGTTTTGCTGTGGAGTTGTTAATGATGGACAATACTGTCAGATGGTCTCGAAAGCGTCACAAAAGTCGGTTCTAAAAGCAAGAACTGCTAGGTGATTGTGGTTATACTGCCGGCACAAGTGCCTGACAAGCAATCTGACGGACACTGACCCTCTCCATAAGATGAAATTGTTTACTGAGGAAGAAAGAATCACTCTCCAACTTATCGATCTTTTCTCTTCCAGTTTGATATTACATTCAATTTTAGTTGTTATGTCCGCTACAATTACTCTAAAGTTTATTACGTAGAACATAATCTGGTTATTAGTATTGCTGAATCTGATATTATAATCCCTAGTTTGATTTTAGCAAATTTCAAAAGTTGTATTCATGAATTTTTTTTACACGCTTTATATTAGCTTGACCTGTATCTATCTACCTATCTATCTACATATCTATCTATCTATCTATCTATCTATCTATCTATCTATCTATCTATCTATCTATCTATATAACGAAATCTTTCAACACGATTTTCACCCACTTAAAAATCATTGGATCGACTTGAAACTTTGTATACTTGTAGAGGACCCGTGACAATACAATAATTTCATATTTATTTTCTAAAATCCTGGCCATAATCATCAGAAAATAAAAAAAGTGTTTTTTATCAATGTAACGGAATATTTCAACGCGATTTTCACACACTTAGAAACATTGGATCGACTTGAAACTTTGTATACGTGTAGAGGACCCGTGACAATACAATAATTTCATATTTTGTTTCTAAAATCCTAGCCAGAATCATCCGAAAATAAAAAAAAATGAAAACTGGTATAATATGTTGCGGACTTAGTCGAGTTTTTAGTCAATCGTTGTAAGAGCTCAGTTGGTAGAGCAGTGAACTGTTAGTGGTATAAAATTTCAGTAATCCATACGTCGCTGGTTCAAATCCGGCTGCGAGGGTTTTTTTTTGTAGAAGAGTATTACTTTTAGCTCATACTACAATAGTATCGAATTTAAAGATGTTTACATTTTTATCTTATTCTGTAAAATATTAAAACTAAAAAATAAAAAATAAATAATAGTTTTAAAAAACTAAAAGAACACGCTTTATTAGAAAACTAAAAAATGAAAAATAATTTTAATTTCCAATACGCTTGGGATAAAATAAAGTGGTCAACAAAAAAATCATCTCCAACACATATAGAATAAAATTAGAGTTATCAACAAAAACAAAATAATTTTACCATCAAAAGCGTGGGGTGCTTTTTATGATTTTTACATTTTCTTTTTAGAGAGCTTACTTTTACCAATATATGTTTATTATCAAATATATTAATTGATATAGAGCACCCCACGCTTTTGATGGTAAAATTATTTTCTTTTTGTTGATAACTCTAATTTTATTCTATATATGTTGGAGATGATTTTTTTGTTGACCACTGTATTTTATCCCAAGCGTATTGGAAATTAAAATTATTTTTCATTTTTTTAGTTTTCTAATAAAGCGTGTTCTTTTAGTTTTTTAAAACTATTATTTATTAATCCTTAAATTCGCAATGTATCCTAGAGGATACATCAATTGTTTTAAATTTATCCAATAGTTTTAATAAAACAGAAGAAAGCTAACAATAAGAAATAATATAATTGCAAAGAAATAAACGTTATCTCAGTCAAAACATAAATTTATGTGTCGACGTTTCAATCTCCATATGTGAGACCATTTTCAAGACATTTATTGTACATAGTTACCATCACCAAGACAATTAAATTTTTTATATGTGAACATTAAGTTCCATAAGAGATGAGAATGGAAAATAGAAGAAGATTCAAAATGAAAAATTCCATAATTAGAAATTGTTTTAATTATATTATCATGTTATTAAGTCTAGAAGATTGAGATTGGTAGGTGAAGTAGCTTGAAAGGATAAGAGAAGAAATGCTCTCAAATCTAAATCTAAAATGTATACAAATTTAAATGAATAAATTTAAAATTCCAATTTATAATTAAAAATATTTTAGCAAGGAATCATATGTTCCACACCATTCATTTAAATCTTTTTGTTTATTTAATGCTTTATTTTGTTCTTTTTTATATAAGCCATTTCTGCTATTAATCTTTTTTGGTAATTATTTTCTTTGTTCAAAATTTTTATGTTATTCCATTTCATTTTATAATTTCGATTAATTATATGTTCACTGATTACTGAAAGTTCTGCACTCGGTGTACTGATATTCTTTTTATGTTCGTCGATTCATTTTCTTATAAATATTTTTGTTTGGCCTACATAAGACTTTTCACAATCACCACGTTGGATTTTGTATACAACATGTCAATTTACTAGTATCGATTTTGTCTTTGCCAGTTTTTATTAAATTTCCTTCAAGTTTATTAGGAACACTATGAGCAAAAACAAATATGAATTGTTTCAATTTCTTTTCCAATCCTTCATTTAAGAAATAACTGAAATGTGTGTGTGGAATTGCACAATATATCAAAATAATAACAGTTATGCACAATTTCGTTTTCAGTGCGGTCCGCCACATTTAAATAAATTATATGAGAGATTATTAATTTGACATGTTTCCCATTGGTTGAGGACGACTTCCACAAAAATGGATATTTTCCTTGACGAGAGGGGAAATAACGTGACACAATTTCCAATACGTAGAAGTGAAGTGAAGTGAATTTGACAATTTAAGTGTTAAATACAAATGCTCATACATGCTACTTACTAGACACCAGAAATGACCATGACAACAAATATACACTGTGTCCACAAATATAGTATCACACTTTAAACTACTACTATCCCTGAAAAAGTTACTGGTTATAATAAAAGTTTAGGAATTATTAATCAAGTTGTGAAACCATCCCTTGTACAAAAAACACCGGATTACGTTTATATAACACTTTGGCTAGACCAGTGTTGACCTATGGTAGTGAAGCATGGACACTAAAAAAACAACATGAAATCATAATAACGACTTGTGAAATGAGATTCATGCGCAGAACAGCGGGTTACACCAGATGGGATCGGAAAAGGAACACCGATATCTTAAAAGAATTGAAGACTACGCCAATTTTGGAATATATTAAACAGTACCAACTAAATTGGAAACACCATCTTGAAAGAATGAGTTCAAATCGGATCCCCAAAGCTGTTTATAATTATATACCAAGAGCACGAAGATCACTGGACCGTCCTATGAAAAGCTGGAGGGAAAATTTTCTATAGGATCGTAACAGGCCTTGGCCTAATACTTGGAAGGAAGAAGAAGAAAACTACTACTACTACTACGTCGCTTTGGATAATCGTATCTAAATTAAATATGTAACAATCAAAAGAAAAACTCAAAACGTTTTTGCTATATCTCATAGACATTGAATGTGGCCCCCCACGAGTGACCCTGCATACATCGCTGTCTGCTAAATATCGAACAATAAACAAGGACTGCTTACAACCTTTGACATTTCTACACTTCCAAACATTACTATAAATAATATAATTATCCCTTATTCTTCTTCAGTAATAGATCTTGGACTACATCTAGACGCAAATTTAACCTGGCAAACACAAGTGAAACTCATATGTAAAAAGACTTTCTCCGTCTTACATTATCTTAGACGTTTAAAGAATTTTCTCCCAGTTTCGTTATAACAATTCCTTGTGCAGAATCTTGTGTTGCCACACTTCGATTATTGTGACATTATATATAATGATCTAAACTATGACTTCTCGCAGAGACTGCAGCGTGTTCATAATGCTGGCGTTCGATTCATTTTCAATATCCGCCGTTATGACCATATTTCCGAACACTTTAATAACCTCTCTTGGCCCCGTCTTACTGACAGACGTAAATTGCACTCTCTTCCACTACTTTTCAAGCTTCTGAATTCCTACATTCCTACTTACCTGGCGTCCAGATTTGAGAAGTTATCCTCTTATCACAATATTGACACTAGGTCACAAGATAGCAGTCTGCTAACAATTCCTCTTCATAGCACTTCCTCTTATTCTACTTCCTTTGCACGCTCCTGGAATCTCCTTCCTCAAGATATCACGGGTTGCCGCACACTTGGCACCTTTAAGCAACGTTTATACAGTTACCTGTTGTCTAATAATTAATTTTTCTGTATTTATTTAATTTTATACTGTGTCATTAATAATCTTTTCCTCGTTTTTTATATATCTTGTACATATTATATATTTAATTCGTTAAATTTAGAGTAAATCAAAATGCATTATAAATATTAATTGTTGTATTTATAACATGCAATCGTTTATGTATATTGTAATTTAGATGTAAGACTATTTTTATTTGTATTTTTAAAACCTGGTTGAGTGGCAGACAAGGCCTTAAGGCCTTAACTCTGCCAGGTAAAATAAAGCTATTATTATTATTATTATCACTTACTTACTTACTTACTTACTCACTGGCACTATCGAACCCGTAGGTTCATGGCCGCGCGGACATAAGCTCTACATACATCCCTATCTAGAACTAATGCTTTCCAATCATTCCCTGTATAATCTACTTCCCTCAAATCATAGTTAATGTTGTTCTCCCACCTCATTCTTGGTCTACCAACTGGGCGTTTTCCCTCTGGCTTTCATTATATTATAATACATTATATTATATTACATTACATTACATTACATTACATTACATTACATTACATTACATTATATTATATCTTCTATTATATTGTGTGCCACCGCTGGTGGTCTCGAGGTAGCGTGCTGCCTTGTCACGCGAGCGGGCCCGGGTTCGATCCCCGGTCGGGGCAGTTTTTCTGGGTGAGCGTTTTTATCGGGGTTTTTCCTCACCTGTAAGACAAATGCCAGGAAAACTTTAAGGCCTCAACGGGTCCCCGAAATCATATGGCCAATCATCATTATCCTTTATCATCCTTATCATTATCATCATCATCCTTCACCGGTGTGAAGGAAAGCAACGGGAAGCTACCACACCTACCCCATTCCCTATTCAAGCTGCAAGCATAGCATGAAAATGCCTATGATTGCAGTGGGCGACCTTCCTTCTGGCAGAATTACTATGGATGGAGGGATATTATATTATATTAATTATATTATAATTATATTATATTATATTATATTATATTATATTATATTATATTATATTATATTATATTAATATATATATTATATTTATAT
The DNA here is from genome assembly GCA_030220185.1 of Diploptera punctata. Lineage (NCBI taxonomy): Eukaryota > Metazoa > Arthropoda > Insecta > Blattodea > Blaberidae > Diploptera > Diploptera punctata. Next base: position 798,400 of record JASPKZ010001240.1, on the reverse strand, counting down.
TATATTATATTATATTATATTATATTATATTATATTATATTATATTATATATAATTATATATATTATTATATTATATATATGATTATTATATTATATTATTATATTATATTATATTATATTATATTATTTATTATATTATATTCTATATTATAAGTATAAATTATTATTATATAAACAACACAAAAAAGAAACGGAGAGAAGTATAAATGTCAAGAACAAAACAAAAGATAAAATGTAATCCATCAAATAAATGTCAAAGCAAAATAATACTAATCTTAAGTTGTCAATTAATCCATTTTCATATAACTTATATATATATCATCATCATCATCCGGTATCATGGCAGCTGTCGCTCTTCCGGAAACCGAACGCCATTATTCTCTGTCCATCCATTGATCTTCCTCCAATCCTCTGATATTCATAGCCGCTTGCATGCCTTCTATCCAAGTTTTTTTTTCGGTCTTCCTCTCTTCCTCCTTTCCATTGGAATCCATTCTATAACAATTTTAGGCAATCTTAACTCTGACATTCCTTTGACATGGCCATACCACTGTAATCTTTTCTTTTCTATAATGTCTATGATGTCCGGCTCCTCTTGCATACCCATAATTTCCTTTATTTCTTTATTTCCTATTCTATCCATTCTAGATTTTCCAGCTGGTCTTCTTAAAACATTCATTTTTGTACTTAAAATTCTTTTCATTTCCCTGGTAGGAATTTGTCAGACTTCAGCACCATATGTTAAAATGCTCTGAATTATGGTTTGATATATTTGTAATTTTCTATTTTTTGTAATATTTTTGCTCCACCAAAACAAGAGTTTAAAGCATTTATTGCTTGTTTTGCTTGTGCGATTCTATTTTTAATTTGCACTGTGTTATTACCTGAATGGCCTAATTTTGTTCCTAAATAGGTGCATTCAATACTAGATTTTAGTTCTTCTCCATTGTTGAAATTTATATTTTCCATTTCATCTCCTATACACAGATATTTAGTTTTCTCAATGTTTATATAAAGTCACCATTTTTCATATTCTTCTTTTGGTTTTTTTAGCCATATATTCTATGTCATCGTGGTCTTGTGCTATTACGGAGTTATACCTGGTCATCTACAAAATTTTGTGAATATACATTTGTATTTCGGATTGGTATGCCCATTTTTTGACATTTTTTTTCCCTCCAGTCTCTTAGTACTCATTCGAGATAAATTTTGAATAGAGTTGGAGATAAACTGCAACCCTTCCTTAAACCTTTTGTAATAGTAAATCCCTCTGTTATATGATTTCCAATTTTTATTTTCGAAATACATCCTTTGTATAATGCTTTTATAGCTCCTATTAATTTTTTTGGTAATGTTAGAATTGTCTAAAGTTTCCCATAACATTTTTTGAGGAATACTATCATATGCCTTGGTTAAATTGACAAAAAGCAAATATATGTCTCTGTTAGTAGCTCTTTTTTTTATCATTTGTATTATGCAAAATATATTATCTGTGAAGTCCAGTGCAGTGTCAAATAAAAAAAAATTAAAACTAACAATGTGTCTAATGTAAATATAATGGGATATAAGTGCGGTGACGTTATTTATGGTGGAACATTAGTATACGGAGGGTTGTTTCCAATCTCTGAGGACGATTTGCCAAGTATATTGTGACGTTCGATTATAATAAGAATTTTATCTTTAGGATTTGCCGGGTTGGCTTTTTTTCATTTATTAACCCATGCTTTATTTAAAGCATTACTTTTTATGTGTGCAGGAGTAATTATTCATTGTATAAGGGATTTTCAGGATATTCGTTTTATAGGAAATTTATCTTCTCAGATGCCTTTAACTCGTGATTCATCAGGACAGGAGCCAGCGAGGTGATCAAACCAGTCAATGTGCTGCTTTCGTTACACTCGCGCGTGTGTTGCTCTCATAATGCCTAAGCAGATAGACCCATTTTGGGAAGGGTATATTCCTGACCTTTCCGACGCTAATTATAGTTATTCCGCGATTATTGAGGCTTGCAAAAAACATAATTTTGTGATGTCAAAGTGTGGAATTAGATCAGTGCTTAATAAAAAGGGAAAGGGTCGCTTGGGATTAATTCGAAAAGGAAAAAAACAGGCAAATCCACGACCTGCTACCACCCGCACCCAGATGTAATCAGAAAGGTCAAGGCCCTTATCTCTGGTGGTAACCCTGCCACACAATGGGTGATTGCGAACAGATTGGGAATATCCCTTAAAACTGTAAACATCATAATAAACAAAGATTTAAACATGCAGTAGCGCCACAAAAGCTGGGTTCCGTATACAAAGGCACTATACTTACAGTTACATATGATTTTATTTACACTGCGCTCCGACACATTTAAATAACTGGCACGAGAAATGAGTGTTTCGGCAATTTAAGGGTTAATATTTTAACTGGTATTTATATTGTAGCTCTACAAGGGACTTTTTTTTAGAGAATTTCTCTATAGTTCTACATTACATAGAAAAAAAAGTTACAGGCTCGGAAATTACATTGTGAGAAAAATTGCATCAAACTACTAAAAAGCTTACACACTATTTTTTTTAACTTGGTGTTGAAAATGTCGATTACATTATTTTGTTCAGAGGACTTCAATTACAAAAATCTATGAAATGTGTCTGATTCCCTTTGAGTTATAGAAAACACATTTTTACGCTCTATAAATTGACTTTATTAGTAAGCGCAGCCTCATTAAATGAGGAAGTGGTTATTTAACTAGCAAAGTGATAGAACAGAGGCGTGCATTAAATTTAATGGCGAGTATTGTGTGTGTATGAATTCTAATGATTACAGTATCGTGTAACTTTATCAATACTCAGATACACAGAATGAAAGCAAACTGGCGCGCACATCCCCCGTGAGATAACCAAAGCAAATGTACAATATTGTATCATCTTCTTTCTCCGACTATTTAACTTATACCCCGTATGGGAGTAAATGACCAATCACGTTTCAATGAATTTTGTTTTACAACCAATCATAGTCGTGTTTCATCTTGATAATCGAATTTTGATTACCAAAGTAAAGAAAGCTCTTCCTTTTAATATTCTGAACAGGTCAGAGCATTATTTTGCAGTGATTTACTCTCCAACAAATACATTGAATACAGCAAATAATGAACAGATTCCTTCGATCTACACATTTGATAATTGTGTGTTCAATAATTGTGTTTTTAAATAGGCTACTGATTTTACTGAGTTGTTTTCGAAAAAAATAATTAATAACCTATAATATTTGTTATAATATACAGTTTGATGTGTTTCATTTTTCTCCACTAGGGTGCATTCTTACAATTTTGCGATCATATTTGGCAATAAATAGTATGATCAAGTTGCAGTGATGAACCAAACATTTCTCATTTGTTTTCAAACATCGCCGTTTACATTAAATATATTAATATTTTAAAATAACTATATTTATGTAATGATTTGTGAATACACAGCTTAATTTTATTCGTTAAATAGCCCTAACAAATCCCACTCTGAATATCCAAATCTTCTAGATAAATTTGGAAAACACTAGTGGCATTACTTATGATTAGGTATTTCCCTGTTCCGATCTCACATATGTTCAGCCCAACGCTTTCTTAGTTTCCGACCGTCTTAATCATGTGAGATTGTTGAGAAAGATCTTTTTACGACGCATAACTCCCAACCTGGAGGACCAAGTCCCTTTCCCTTAGAAGGTAGCCTTCTCCTCTGCTGACGAGAGTCCTCTACCCGGGTCTATTTTCTGATTTTTCCTTCTCTTACAACCCTACCAATACTCACACTTGGTGTAGAGTGTGTTGGGGCTTTTCATCGACAGCCATGTCTTGATCTGCCGTATTCAGTTGAAGCAGGGCCAGCTCTTGCAGGATGTGGTTCTTCACCACGTACGGACGATCTTGGTTATAGCTTCATCAGATATAAAGGTCTTGCATATCTACTCCGCTTAACCCTGGGTAGGTGAGGACCAGTGTTTTTTAAGTTTAACCCTAATAAAGGTGCTACATCTATCTTCCTCTTGACCCCTATCTGAAGTATAATTGTTATTAATGACATAGCCCATTGTTGAGTCATAGCCTCTCCTTTGTTAGGAGTTACTAGACCAAGTTAATTTAGTTACCTTATTTGCTCATAGATGTCATGAATTATGCTTATTTACCTACGGATGTTAACGAGTGACATGTGGTTAATAGTAATAGCTTTATTTTACCCGACAGTGTTAAGGCCTTGAGTATTTAATACAGAGGAGAAACTGCATACAGCGACACCTAAAAATTTACAATGAACTACAATGAGCAAACTACAATGGTAGCGCTGTTTCGTAATAACATAATCTGTAACTAAATAAAACAAATGCAAGGCACATGGCGTCTTCACTCGGAATTATGGGAAATTAGCTATTTTGTGAATTGAAATTTTTAACTGCCATCCTTTCGTTCTATGTAGACGGTACTGTAATTATCGAAAATTAAAAATCACTACTTAGATTTTATTTTAGTCTAATTCGTAAGTAAATTCAAACTTGTTTACGTTTTTAATGTGAATCTATTCTCAAAGATAAACCTACTAGAAGTGATAACATTCTAAGATTTGTTGTTAGGTTAGGAAGAGTGATGTTAGTCTACAGCCATTTATAATAAACATTTAAAAAATGTGAGTGACTTTATAATGAATTTCAGATCTACAACATGGCTAAGGTTCTTTAATAAATATTGTATAAAATATGTATGTGAGAATAACGGGGTAGGTCAATTGTACATATTTAAAAGAACTCATAATGCACGTTTTTATATTTTAATAAACGTAAATAAATTAACATGTTTTATTTATTTCCATTCTTCCCTTCTGTTAAAATTAAAGAAGATCTTTAGATCTGAGAGGCTATGTACAAATAATTCCATAATTATTCACCATATGGTGTTGTATAATTATAATTCATAATTTTACCACCAGACGGTGCTGAATTTCATATTAGTACCACAAAAAATCGAAAAAAAATTAGATGTTGTTAGTTCTACACTAGCGCCGCTTGCAGCATGTACGCCAAACTTGTCCACTTTCTCCTCTAGCTTAAAAAGCTTAAAAAGAAGTGAAAGAGGCTGCAATTTAAGTATGTGTGTAAGGCCTTGTCAACCACTCAATCAGGTAAAAAAAAAATACAAAAATTATTCTTACATATAAATTAGAATACACATTCTTACATGGTATATCTACAATACAAGTATTATTTACAATATATTTTACACTCAAGATTTAATGAATGAATTATAAAATGTACAAGATAGAAAAATGAGAAAAAAACTATTAATGACAAAGAATACATTTAGTTCAGGAGAAAGGGAATTCCAGGACCGGGCAGAGGCTGCTGTGAAGGAAGCACAATAAGAGTAAGTGCTGTGGAGAGGGACTGTTAGCAGACTGTCAATATAATTGTAAGAAGATAACTTCTGAAATCTGGATGCCAGATAACTAGGAGTGTAGGAATTCAGAAGCTTAAAAAGAAGTGAAAGAGATTGCAATTTAAGTCTGTCAGTAAGACGGAGCCAAGAGAGGTTATAGAAGTGTTCGGAAATCTGATCGTAATGGCGAATGCTGAAAATGAAACGAACGCAAGCATTATGAACACGAAGCGGTTTCAGCGACAAGTCATAGTGTAGTCAATATTTATAACGTCACAACAATCTAAGTGTGGCAACACAAGTTTCTGATTAGCATATCGCCTCAATGAGCCCCTTCCGGAGAATTTGTTTCGCCGTAGCCGAGCGGTTAAGGTAGAAAGCCTTGGCGCAGAGCTACGGGACTTGCGCTGGTTCGAGTCTCCATGGGAGAAGAAATTTTCTCCTGGTATTTCGGCCAGTATGGGACCGGTGCCCACCCAGCATCGTGAGGCAATTGGGTAGCTACAATAAGTAGCGGCTCCAGGTTGAGAAACCAGCTATAACGGCTGGGGGACTCGACATGCTAACCACATGTCACCCCTACACTGGCTGTTGATCATCTACCTCTGTGATTGACACATGTGGATGTGAAGGGCCAGCAGCCGGCTGGTAAAAGGGCAACCGCTGAAAAGTGGAAAGACCCTCAATCGGAAATCGGATTTTTTCACCCTAAAAATCCATCGACTCCGGCCGTATTTGAACCCGCGACCCTCACGACTAGAGAGACAAGGAACATAACCACTAGATCACCGCAGCCGACTAATACGACTTCATTCTTCTAAAATAAACCATTTCATGTCTTCTTATTATTATTCTTTATTTGTAGAACTTTCATTATATTTATTTCCCAAATCACTTCTCGGAGGAAGACGTATTAGATGTGCAGCCACTGTGTACCCATCTCTTGGATGGTCTTCCTTTTGATCTTCTCCCGTCCATTGGTCTATCTTCTTTAGCTCTTTTTTTTTCAAGTCTGTTGTCGTCCATTCTTTCTATATGATCTTTCCAATATTTTGTCTGTCTATAATAAATTTGGTTATGTCTTGAATTTGAAATTTGTCTCTAATTTCTATTTTGAGTATCCTATCAAATAATGTTTTCCCTTGAATAGTTCTTAAGATTTTCATTACACGTGTGCTTATTATTGTTTAATTTTTGTTGTATCAGCCCTAGTTTCTGCTCCATATATCTTTTGTATTAATTTGTTTTCGTCTTTGATCCGAGGCTTGATCGTAGGGATTGCGCGCAAATGTGTAAGGTACACCTTGAAGTGGGTTGTTAGCCCGTTTTCATGGCGGGTTTATTATTCGGGGTTTCCTCCCTACGCCGATTGCCTTCACCCAGCTCCAGAGCTCAGCCTATCCCGTTTTATTTCGGAGTTGTCTCTCCTAGATGGGTTGTTTTGCAGGACTAACGAACCCTATCCGCCTGTTATGGATTATTCTTGGCTTTCCCTCTCTTCTTATAGACCAGCAGTTTACGCCTCCTCGCTCTGTCATCTGGATAATTGGGTACGGGGACCCTCTGCCGCGACGAGGCGATAATCCATGAGAGGGTGGGCATTTCATGTGAAAATACAGGATGTTGCAAAAAACACCGACAACGGAGGTGAGGTGTAATATATTGAGATGTGATGATAATTTTTAATAAGGTACCAATGTCCGGAAATAATGCGTTTTCACATCATGACTAATTAATTATGTCTCAAGATCAGTGTTAGTTCCAAGGATTTGAAAGCTCATTACTTGACAACACCTCACAGGTGCGGAACATGTGATACGTGGCCTCGCAACGGAATGTGGCTGCAAAATGACGGTGATCTAGCTCACTTCCATACCAATGTGAGGAGACATTTGGATACCACGTATGCAGGTCGATGGTTTGGCCGAGGGGGACCGTCCCATGGCCTCCGAAATCACCTGTCTTAACCCTCTCGAATACATTTTGTGGGCGATATAAAACAGTCTGTTTATCAGACTCCAGTAGAGTCACGTATGGATCATATAGCTCGAATTGACGCTGCTACAGAAATAATTCAAACCAGGTCAGGCGTATTTGAACGTGTGCGCCAATTACTACACCGCCGATGTACGCTCTGTAATGAGATGGGAGGTGGATATTTTGAAAACTTGATATGACTGTGACAGTAAGAGTATTATCAAGTATTGAGCCTTGAAATCCAACTAACGGAACTCTTGATCAATTAGATACTCATAGTGTGAAAACAGATCATTTCCGGACATTGGTGCCTTATTAAAAATGATCAGCATGTCTCAATATACCACCTCACCTCCGTTGTCGGTGTTTTTGCAACACCCTGTATAATGGAAATTGGCAGCTATTGGAATAAGTCTATTTAAGTTTAGGGGATGTTACTTGAAAACTAGGACGTCAATGCTATTACAACAGCATAGCAAACATTGCGATTCAATTGCGAAGTTTGTTCAGATGACAGATCATAGAGGTGAATTCAATAATCGCGTTCTTTGTAACCAGTATATATTCAGTTATACTTCCGTGAAAAGTTCATGGTTCGTGATGCTGTGCATTTCATTGAAAACTTCAAAATATATTTAACTAGCTAATACCCGGCGTGCGCTGCTAGCCTGAATAATTGAAAATTCATCATCATCATCATCTGCATTCATGGATTAGGTCTGTTGACCCGTTCCGACTTCAGCCCATCTCTTTCTAGGTCTGCCCACATCTCTTGCCACTCCTGCTTTCGCTCTTTCTTTCTGACTTACTCCACTGTAAAACATCATCATATCATTTATCATTTGTGATCCTTTCAATTTTTTCTTTGTTTCTGAGGCAGCTAATATATTTATATTTTTATTTTTCATTTCGTTTGTTAGTTCGAATTCTTTGCTTCCCAAGCCTCTGACATTCCAAGTCGCTATTTTAAGCTGGTCATGTATTCCAAAACTCTTTTTTATACTTTTTCTTGCTGTGGTCGTCATAAGGTTTATCAATCCGGCTTTTCTTCTGCTGAAGTTTATGAGTAAGTTATTTTTTACTAGTAGAGGTTACCAGCCTCTAGCCAAACCCCTCTTCCTGGAGGACAGGGAACTGCAATTTCGGAGTGTTCGTCTCCTAGAGAAGTTGCCTTCACTACGGCTTTGGGGACTTCTCTTCTCCCCACGTAACCCTGTGGACGGGGCCCTACCCAGGTACTACCCACTGGGCGAGTGGGACCTGGAGCTCACAAAAGGGCAGGGGCGCCTACTCCTCTTTCAAGGGTACCACTCTGTTACCCTCTAATTGAAAATTAATGTGCTTTTATGTTTAGTTGAATAAGTAGAAGGAAAAATAATTTATCTATCTATCTTCGGGTTTTTACAGCTGCTGCCGTCTTCCCATGCCAAACCTCCAAAGCATACGGTCTTGGGCATCTTCGATGCTTAGCCCTCTAGCTTGCATTACTGTCTTCATGTTTTCCTTCCATGTTAACCTTGGTCTTCCTCTTTTCTTCTTTCTGTTCGGATGCCATTCATATAGTTGCTTCGGCCATCGTTCATCTTCCATTCTTAAAACATGTCCTAACCACTTTAATTCCTTCTCCTCAATTCTTGCAATTATGCTTTCTTCTGCTTCCATTATGTTTCTAATTTCCTTATTTGTGACAAGTTCTAATTTAGACTTTCTGGCACTAGATAAATATATGAGCTGAAATACCAAAATTAATGTGTTTTATATGTAGTTAAGTAAGTAAAAGGAAAAATTTATATAAATTATTTTTATATACTCCGTGCTGTTTACCCGACGTTGTCCGGGAATCTACTCATCGATCTTCTTGGCATAAATGAGCTGAATGACAAAATTTAATGTACTTCTTATGATTACTTGAATAAGTAAAATGAAAAATAATTATAAACGTTTATCGTTTATCGTATATTAAGATTCCCCGTGCTGATTACCCGGTGTTACCCGGGAATGACCTTACCTCGATCTTCTTGGCATAAATGAGCTAAAAGACAAAATTCGTTATTGTGAGTTATCAGTAAAAGAATAATCGCCATATCCTGCTATGCTTGCACAGGAATCTACGTACTTGTCTCGATCTTCTTGGCATCAACGAAAGACAAAAATTATTATTGCGAGTTATCCGTAAGTGATAAACATATGCTGTCGGGGACTTTTTTGTAGAGCTTTTTGAGATATTCAATTCTGTGTACATTAATGTTGTGTGTTTGTTATGGTTTAGGCAGCGTAAGCCATTTAAGCGTCCAAAGAGCTACTTTTTTCATGTTTTCCACTACAAAGGGCGATTTTTAAGGGGTAGGAGTTGAGTATTACAATTCTCTTATAGCCTATGTTCATCCCGGGAATCTCCTGAACTTTTTGTAAAAAGGGCCATCACAATCAGATCAACGGCATGGCCGCGCATAAAGTACGAACAAACAAACATTCATTTTTATATATTAGATTAGATTTAAAAAAGTGTCAATAAAAAATTGCGTCATCCCCAAAATCCTGAGATATACCTCGCGATCTAATTGTTTATTCAGTTCCTCTTACTAAGTTCCAGTTGTAATGTAAACAAACCAGATTCATGACTGTATTTTGATTGGTCGAATATAAAGAAGGATATTTAGTCGTAAGTCTTAGATTAAAATAAACTAATATTCTAATACTGTAAAAATATTTAATGCATAAGTGTTTACTTTGAATAGAATCTAAATAGTTCTTGTAAAGTTGTTTGTTGAATAAAACTAGCATCTCAACAATTAAAATATTACTTCAAGACATCAAATAGTCTATTTAACTCATTCCCTATATGAGAGGCAATGGCCAATCATGTTTCAGTGAATTCTGTTTTACAGCCATTGAGAGTCGTATTTCACTCATTCTTTTTTGAATTCCTTTTTACCGTTTCCCCCTTTTGTGATAAAGAAAGCTCCTTCTTTTTAATATCCTGAACAAGTCAGAACATTACTTTGCAGTGACTGACTCTCCAACAAATACATCAAATATAACAAATAATGAACAGATTCCTTCGAACTACACATTTGATAATTGCGTGTTCAATGATTGTGTTTTAAATAATGATTTTAGTGAGTTGTTTACTAGAAAAATTAATTAATAACCTACAATGTTGGTTATAATATACAGTTTGATGCGTTTCATCTTTTCTCCACTAGGGTGCATTCTTACAATATTGCTATTGTATTTGACATTAAATAATATAATCAAGTTGCAGTGGATAAACAAAGAAACAACTATCCATTTCTGATTTGTTTTCAATTATCGCCATTTACATTAAATTTATAAATATTATAAAATAACTGTATTTAAATGATGATTTTTTAATTAATTTATTCGTTGAATAGTTCTAACAAATGCCACTTTTTATTTCCAAATCCTCTAAATAAATTCACGAGTCACTGTGTGGTATACCAACTGGGCGTTTTCCCTCTGGTTTTCCTGTAAGTAGCCTCCATACTTCTCTTTCATTCCCCATTCGTGCCATATGTCCTGCACATCGCCGTCTACGATACTTGAGTGTTCTTATTATATCTGGTTTCATAAAAAGATCATATAGCTCACTGTTAAGTAGTCTTCTCCATTCACCTCACTGTTCTTCTTTCTTTAGTCCAAAAACCTTCCTTATTCTTTTCTTCTTACAACAGTTAAAATTATTGGTTCGTTTCCCCGATCTCTTTTTCCTCTTCTCGATTAATAGTTCAGTTTTTTCCAAGGCAATCTGTTGGTATCCATTCTTCAGACATATTCATACCATTAGCTCCTATACTCTTCTATTTTATCTTTTCTAAAACTTTATTTTCAAATACTCATAATCTTTTCTCCTTCCTTACAAGTAAGAGTCCGCGTTTCGCATTCGTATAACGTAACTTGAAGAATAACTGTTTTATGTATTCTCAGTTCAACGTTTTTTTAGAGGAATTGGGACGACAAGAGTCCTTGTAATGCATAAAAGCACGCATTACCATAATTGAACATGTGTTTACTTTTCTTGTTCATCTCATTCCTGTTTGTAATTATTGTGTGTGTTTATCACCTATGCTATTTCTCGAGAAGTTAATATAATAACTGTGGCACCAAAAATATGATGGAAAATATATTCATTTATATACTATCCATAAAAAACATAAATTGTTTATTTCATTTTGCTAGAATAATCATTCAGAATCGTAAAAATTAAGTTTTTTTTTCCCGACAGAAGGGTGAATTGAATTATTATCTCTGATTGACAAACGATGGAATCGTAATATTGATAGCTTATAACTTTATCTAATCGAATAAATTTGGATTTATGTATCGAGTTAATAAAACGCTGTAAGCAATTAGCGGCCATGTTGTGATTTCCTTCTCCCCGGCGCTATCACTTTCATTACAATATTGATGGCTACCTCCCTCCCACGGGGATGTTCTACGCCATAAATATCCAAGCCATTGTAACCAGCTGTAATTTCCTATCCCCGGCCGCAATCAAGTCTAATTTAATACAAATTGCGAAAACCTTATCTCTACAATAGAAATATGCAAATCGTTTTTTCATTTTGCTTCACTTTTGAAGTGTTAATATTTTTATACACTTGCGAAAGCAGTGAGCGATTCTAAATCCCTCAGCTGATAAATCATAAAATAAAATATACAATGAAGTAGCGTAGCACTGAGGAACGTAACGGAAGAAAAACCTTAAACGGCCGACAGACAGTTAAGCGAGAACAGCTATTCTACTTTAGTGAAAACATCATGTAGCATATTGTACAATCTGTTCAAACAATTCTAGATACTTTGTGGCGTAGTTATACAACATTATGCTTGAAGCTCCTTTAAGAAAAACATGTCGATTTTGGTATTCGTGGAGACGAACGAATAGAAAATAATGTGACTCGTCGTATAGCTGCGTTTGAATTTCACGGGTAACGGCGAGAATAGTGATCTTGCATTGGTAAAAATAGATACGTGAGTCGCCGACTCGCGAGTCGAAGGATCTACGCAGATTATCGACACGTCTGCATTCCCTTTCCATAGATCTGTGCCCCCGTAGGATATGCGAACTAAAGCCTACTGCCATTTCTGATTCTGCAAATAATTTCCCTCCTTGCATTCCTATCTCTCTCTCTCTCTTTTCTTTCTCTCTCTTGCACTTGCACTCCAGTGTTGTCAACTCAACTGCAACCTTGCATTATTCAATATTCAAGAGCCATGACACTGGGGGAAGTTTGGCAACATCCCTACTCGATGGCTGCTCTTTGACGCAGTGGGAGGGGAGTGCGGTGAAATGGTGTGTGTATGAGCGTGTACTTTTCTAAGAACGATGTCAGCGCTATAGCGGCACAGATCCATTAGTTCGAATATATCTAAGGCACTAATTAGTCTGTTAGGAAAGATCGATTACCAGAAATTTCCAGACTGGAAATGTCTCGATCAATGGCCTAGGAATTTCCCTCTCCGCCCTTTATAATCTGTGTCGAGGACAAAAAGCTAGTCAGTTTGAAGTGATAGCTACAAAAAATAAACTGCAGCGATTGGACTCGTCGGAGACTGTAAAATAATTGTGTAATAGGTAAACATGAAACAAGATTAATTATTACTGCGAATTTTGAATGAACTGTCACTGACGTTTATAGAATTAAATATAGTTACTGACAAAAATTCGTTTAGGTAAAGTACATGGTCCTGGAGAAACTTACTAGAAATCAACAATGACCTTCGACAAGGTTGCCCACTTTCGCCAATACTTTTTAATATATATTTAGACGATATCATTAGTACATGGTAAATGAACTGGCTTTTATTTGCCGACGACCAGATCATTGTACCAGAAAATCAGCTACAAAAACCAGTTTATAAATTTTTGAAACTAATAAAACATAATTTGAAGATATCAACAGAGAAAAGAAAATCCATGGCATTTATTGGAACTCGGCATAAATGGACAAAAATCGTAATTGGAGCAAGCATTACTGAACAAGTAACTTGTTTTAATTATCTGGGACGCATGGTATCGTATCTTCAAAATTTGGATATGGAGAAGAAATTAGGGAAATTTCAACAGATATGATATATAGACGATATTTGGTAAATGGAAAGTTTTAGTGAATCCAGGAATAACAATAGATAATAAAGTGTGCATAAATAATCTTCTATTTGCTGACGATGTAATCATAATACAGAAAAATGAAGACGACTTACAGAATTCTATGCATGCATTAAATGAAATATGTAAATTATATGATCTAAAGATTTCTGTAAGGAAAACGAAGACCATGGCTTTTAGAGAAAGATATCCAGTGAGATCCAAAATTATTTTAGAAAATCAAAGTATGGAACAGGTGTTTTAGTTTCAAATATTTGGGCTGTGATGTTGGCTACAATGTGGAAAGAGATATTGACTCCAAAATAAGTAAATTTCAGACGGTGTGTGGAACAATACAGAGAACATTCAAAAATAAAATTAGAAAAGAAACCAAGATAAAAATGTATAATGTTATGGCGGTTTCCACAATACTGTATGGATGTGAAACTTGGGCTCCAATGAAAAAACAGAAGGATAGAATACAGACGGCGGAGATGAGGTTCCTAAGACAAGTAAAAGGATGTACAAGACTTGATAGAATAAGAAATGAGGACATAAGAGAAGAATTGAAAGTACAGCCTTTATTGGATAAGGTCACGAATTACAGACAGAAATGGATTGATCATATGGATGGAATGAGTAAGGAGAGATATCCATTGTTAGCAAGAAATTATCAAGCAAGAGGAAAGACCTAGAAGACGTTGGGCTGATGCATTATGAAGTCGGAACGGGCAATTGCCTAATCCCTGGAGTCATGATGATGATGATGATGATGATTCAACAGATATGTGGTTCAATAAGAAGATATTTGAGAAATAAGACCACAAGGGAAACTCAATTAAAACTGTACACAACAATAGCCGTTCCAACGTTAACATACGGATCTGAGACTTGGCTTTTAACGAACTCTGATAAACATAAAATTGAGACAATATAAATGAGATTTCTGAGATCCGTTGCTGGTGTACCTTTAAGAGATCAAAAGAGAAGTCAAGACATCAGAGATGAATTACAACTATATAATATAAACGAGAGAATATGAAGAAATAAATGTAAATGATTTGAACATGTACAAAGAATGCCAAATAATCTTTTATCAAAACACATATAGACCTGAAGGCCGAAAAAAATGTGTTGTTGTTCTCTAATGTGCTGCATCTAACACTGAAGTCATTAGCAGTCTTGAGCTCTTAGAATCTTTATGTTTGGCAGCGATACAGTTGTTCAGATGACCTTCGTCATTTCTTCATCAGGGTGATTGCATAAAATGCATTTCGGTGAAGACAGAACATTGTTTTTGTCAAGGTGTTTTGTCAGACAGTCGTGGCCCGTTGTCATTCTAAAATGTGCTACTTCTAGGCCAAGGAAATGTAGAAAGATCGAAACGACGTTGGAAGGACGAACTGTAATATATTGTGCTGTAGGGAGCGGAACGGACCAGTAGTCCCATCCCATACCTTGAAGAAGAAGAAAATGATGATGATATAATTTGTACCCATAGCCACATACGGTCTTCAACTGATATGGGATCATCTGGACACCAACAGCTTTAGACTCCTGGAAAAAGTGAAATCCATGTATTTGAAAAAGGCAGCTGGTCTGTCAAAGTTCGCACCCTCCCGTACGGTCTATGAACTGACAAAGGAGCTATTTCTCATAGAAGAGCTCCGATTGAAACTATTCCTGCCATCTACAGCGAGCTATAATACTGTACTAAGAGAGCTGCAGCTGAAAGAAGAATCCATTTGGACCGATTTCTACAACACCGATGCCATGATCTCAGAAGACTGGAAGAAGCCGAACTACGACACCTAGTGACCCGGCTAGCAGTACACGGCTTCCATCACAGACTGTGCAAAATGAAACAGTTTCATGACCCGGGACCAGAATGCGTGTGCGAGCGATGCGGTATGTTATGCGAGAGATACCATGTGCTAAAGTGCAAAAACAGAGGGCAATCTCTGACAGGATTCTGTATGGACAGATAAACTAATATTGATTAACTAATCTTTGCACATTGTGCGCTATACATTATTATTATATAATTACTGTGGAATTTTTCGACATTATCTTGTGATTTTTATTAGCCAAAACAATGTAAGAACGATCCCACGGTCGAGTAGTGACAAAATGGAGTGTTCCTGAGAAAAAAGGTAACATTTATTATGGTCATATGATTTGACCTTTGCTATTTTGATTATTTATCATATAATTTAATTTTTTGCAGGTTATGCAATTTCAGTATGTGCTGGGTTGGCATTCAAATGTCCTGAATATTTACGCTTTATCTTTATCTGTACATGCATGCATCCATCCATAGTAATTCTGCCCGAGAGCAGGTCTTTCACTGCAATCATAGCATTTTAATGTTATGCTTTCCAGCTATTCTAGGGAATTATAGGTGTGGTAGCTTCCGTTGATTTTCGGGGACCTTTGGGCCCTAAGCTTCCTGACATTTGTCTTACAGGTAAGGAAAAATCCCGAAAAAACTCATCCAGGAAATTTGTCCCGAGCGGGGATCGAACCCGGATCCGCTGCGTGACAAGGCAGCACGCTACCTCGAGACCACAGCGGTGGAATGTATATGCATATGTTTTGTTATTTATAAGTGCGTGTTGCGAATGATTTGTGCCTTGTATGTGTTTTACGGTTTACCAGATTTTTTTTTTATTCCAGGCCTATGTGTTTTTGTTCCATATATGAATTGTATCGATGGTGCTGGTAGCGTTTTATGGTTGGTGTCTTTGATTTCAACTCTGTTTTATTACATAATAGCATATGTTGCCTTCGGCGCGGCAGCGTGTATACTATGTGCTGTTTTAGATAATAGTGTCCAGTATATATTTTGAAAATTGTACCTGTTTTACGTGTGTGTTGTATTCTGTTTGACTAATTGTTATGCCTCATCAGTGACCTGGTGTAGTACCGCATCTGAATTGCTCATTCTAAAAGTGTAATGTATAAGTGTGTTTGTTTGTGGCAGTATTGTTCTAAGTATTGTCTCACAAGAAAACTATATATCATTGCATGCTGGTCATATCTTTATATTTCTTTCGAGAAGCGTCGCCATGTACTAAGACCGAGTAAAAAATAAATAATAGTTTAAAAAGACTAAAAAAACACGCTTTATTTAAAACCGAACTAAAATATTAAAAATAATTTTAATTTCAAACACGCTTGGGATAAAATTAAACTGGTCAACAAAAAAATTATCTCCAACATATCCAGAATAAAATTAGAGTTATTTATAAAAAAATTAATTTACCATCAAAAGCGTGGAGTGCTCTATATCAATTACCGGTAATATAAAAAGGTAAAGTGATCCCACTACAGGCCTCAGGAGGCCTTTGGGGCAGTAGGAGGTTAAGGCTCCCACTTTTTCTTGACAATCGGCACTTGATGTCAGCCGGGTTGTCAGCCCTGCGTGACGGCCGCCTTTACCCCAGAACAAGCGTCTGGTACTCATTTAAGTTAGAGGCTGAGTCGACCCCAGGGCCATAGTGCCGCCAGAAGGTTTGGGTCAGTTTAAAAATCCTGACCCCACCGGGACTCGAACCCTCGACCTTCCGGCTTATAGCGCAGTGCCTTAACCACTGCGCTACGGCGTGCCCCCATCAATTAATATATTTGATAATAAAGAGATATTGGTAAAAGTAAAGTCTCTAAGAACAAAACGTAAGAACTACAAAAAACACCCTACACTTTTCATGGTAAAATCATTTTTTTTAGATAACTCTAGTTTTATTCTAGATGTGTTGGAGATGATTTTTTTGTTGACCAGTATAATTTTATCCCAAGCGTGTTGGAAATTAAAATTATTTTTCATTTTTTAGTTCGGTTTTCTAATAAAGCGTGTTGTTTTAGTTTTTTAAACTATTATTTATTTTTTATTTTTTAGTTTTAATATTTTACAGAATAAGATAAAATTGTAAATATCTTTAAATTCGATACTATTGTAGTATGAGCTAAAAGTAATAATCTACTAAAAAAACCCTCCGGGCCGGATTTGAACCAGCGACCTATGGATTACTGAAATTATATACCACTACAGTCCACCGCTCTACCAACTGAGCTCTTACAATGATTGAGTACGATGTTAATAAGTCCGCAACCTGTTATACCGGTTTTTATTATTTTGATTTTCTTCTGATTCTGGCCAGGATTTTGGAAAACATTTATGAAATTATTGTATTATCATTGGCCCTTTACAAGTATACAAAGTTTCAAGTCGATCCAATGATTTTAAGTGGTTGAAAATCGCATTGAAAGATTCCGTTACGTAGATATGATAGATAGATAGATAGAAGTATTTAGAGTAGATAGGAGCAGAGAGATATACCATTGAGAGATAGATAGCTAGATAGTATAGATAGATAGATAGATAGAGAGTTTGATTTGGATGAATAGAATAGTATTATGATAGATAGATAGATTTAGATATGATAGATAGATAGATCGATAGTATAGATAGATGAGATAGATAGTTTATAGCTAGATAACTGGGTCAAAGCAAATATAAAGCGTGTAAAACAATTAACTGCAAGGCATTAAAATCGCCTGCCAAAATCTTTTTCATTTAAGTGCCTTATCCGAAAGAGTATACAATCTTCTACTTTGGGTAGATTGAATAATATTCAATATTTTGCCGTTCGCGCCCGCTTCCCGCCTCATTTCATTCGACGAAGGGAGGCTGGCGGCCTCCGCGTTGGGTTGGATTCTACTTTCGATTTCAGTACCTTGCAATTAAAAACGGCAGATAAATTTTTGGACGCGGCCTTGTTACATCACGATGCTTCTCTGGGAAAATTTTCAAAATAGGTTTCTGCATGCAATGATTGACAATTCTCTTGTCATTCCGCAGTGTAATGTTTATAGACTACGTTGTTTTAGATTAACGCGTTCATCTTAGTATACAGGATTCGCAGATGCGTATCCCCTTATGTGATAACTCGGGTGAGAAAAATTAAAAAAAAATGGTTACCTTCGAAAGAAAAAGTCTAGTCATCTGTTCTATTTCATATAAATATATTGATTTGTAAAAAAGATCGTGTGCGCAGGAAGCATTTGTGGGAAAAATTCCAGATGAATGAACTCACCCCTTGGTGTAGCAGTTACCTCGTGATAGAAATACGGATATATTGGACCCATCAAACATGTAGTGAAAGAGATCATTGCATTTTTATTCAAGTACTTAAATGCATTTTAATTAATTTCTTTCAACAAGTTTGGGTTTTGAGGAAATGATTGAACAAGTATCTCATTTTAAATATTTGGGATGTGATATCAGCTATGGATATGATAAAGATATTGAACATAAAACTCAACAGTTCCAAGTTATTTGTGGCCCAATAAATAGAACATTGCATAATAAGGTCCATAAACAAACAAAATTAAAATTTTATAAAATAATGGCAGTCCCTGCCCTTTTATATGGGAGCGAATCCTGAATTATCACTACCAAACAAGAAAGTAAAATCCAAGAGCCGAGATGAAATTTTTTTAAGAAGAGTTAAAGGGTGTACTAGAATGGACCCAGATAAGAAATGATTATATTCATGAAGAACTGCAGATCTACTCCATAAAAGAAAAGATACGGTATCTAATAACAAGAAACAGTGGAAAGAATATACAGAAAGAGTGGAAGAGAGTAGATTACGAAATAAAATCTTACATTATATTCTGAGAGGAAGAAGAGATATCGGACGTCCTCGGAAGAGATGGTCTTAGTGAAGACGGAACAGGCAATCAATGCCTAAACTAGAAAGTGAAGAAGAAGGGTTTCTAATGTCTGATTTCGCACTTTCCCACAATGCCAGTACCATTCTTTAAATGTATGCTTATCTCTCGCCATTTTTATCATAATGTCTCTTTTTTTTTTAGACCTAGCATATTATGTGTCATGGTCGTAGAAATAAGACAGTTGTCGACGTTCTCCAATCATTTAAACGAGCATTTTATAAAAACACACACTTGTAATAAAAACATTCGCGCGAATAAAATTGATTGTCTATCTTGAATGTATATGGGACCCTTTAGCCATAATAGTATATTACGATGCGAGGTTGGGAATTGGTTTTTACAGAAGCGAGGAAAATGTTTAAAAACCTCGCTGTCGCTCGGTTTTTAATTTTCGAGATTCTATAATACACTTCACAAACGTGCGTTGTACATTATTTTTTGTGCGATGGTGTTTTCGAAATAATAAATATTAGTAAAATAATATTTTTGTTTGAAATATTTGCGTTCTTTATAAACAACTGACTAATGTTAACAGTGTGGGCAATGCTTATTAGTTGAAACTACAGGAGGCCGTTACACCAATCGGTCATAAAATGGTGGCAAGCACGTATTTACTGTTTTATATTGTTTCAAATAAAGTTCAGTTCATTTAAAAATGCAATGATATGTTTCATATAATGTAGGGCTATATTAACACTATGTTTTGGATATTTTTGTATATACCTTGTATGTAGTATACATAGAGGACAGTGGTTTTACTTCCCGCACGTGGTTTTTAATATTACAGTATAGTTATTTTATTACAGTATAGTTATTTAGGTTGGCAACCCCAAAATGTAGGAAGTTGAACTTTCAATCATGGTCGCCATTGGTGTAAGTACGACAAAACGCACTAACGCGCAAAAAAATATATTTAGGTGAGTTTATAACTATCTATATGACATATTATAGGGATACTGATTAAACTGAACTTCTGACTGCGAATACTCGGAGTCTAGAAAATAAGAAGGTCTCGCGCCGTTACTGTGATTAACCAATCGTTGTCTTTCTAATGTATTACCGTCCGCCTCCAACTGTTTGCATTCCCTGGTTGTGAGTGAAGATTACAAATCAGAAGAGATAGCGAGTGAGTGAGTGAGTGACGTAATGTGAAGGGAGGAGATAGTAGTATAGCGTACGCCTTTCATTTTTTTTTAATCGGTCTAGGTATAGTTTTGAATCGAATGAATCTACTAGTCGCCGATTACACATTTATTTAAAATATTTCGAAAAACAATTCAGAATATATTTATAGCAGTAATATGATGAGAAAAGGAGATAAGTCCATGTAAAAATGAGTCGCAAAATTATCTTCTCAGGTATGATTTCCTTTTTTTACAGAAGATTAATTTACGTTTGAAAGAATCATCACCATCATATCAATTCACGAATTTAGACCATTTGTTGATCTGCTCCGGCCTCTGTAGAAACACCACCCAAAAGTCTTTTGAGTGGACGTCCTGGTCTTCTTCTTCCTGCAGGTTGATAGCTTAACATTTGTTTGGGTTTGAATAATACGTTTAAAACGAACGATTCTTCACACTCCTCAGACTTGGGTTAGAAGAACGTACTACAATGAACGGAGATCATATACCAATTGAAATTATATCCGGGAAATTGCTTACGACTAGAATAGTATTGAACTATTAAGTATTTGAAAAACATTAGTTTTTGAATCAGTGTTTTTAAGAATTTTTCTTGTTATGATTGTATACTTATTTCTCTCTAAATATTTTAACTTCCGTCGGCCGCGATGGGCTAGTGGTTATGCTCCTTGCCTCTGGTTCCGAGGTTCTCGGGATAAAACCCGGCCGCAGTCGATGAATTTTTTTTTAGGATGGAAAAATCCAAGGAGCAAGTCCTCCGGGAGGGACTTTAAGTCGTGAATCCCGAGTCTGAAGATTTTTAGGCTCGTAAAAGATCCTTAACCCTGAATAAAAAGGCCCTAAGCAAAATGTACCTAGTAATACCTTAGTTGTCTGCTAGATGTCACATTGAGTCGGTATCTTGAGCGCATGCCACTCATGACATCTATGAACAAATGAGGTAACCAACTAAATTTGGTCTATTAACTCCTAACAAAGGAGAGGCTACGGCTCTACACTGGGACCTACGCGTTTATGATAATACTAGGACTTTATTAGACTACGTACAATGTTATTTACAAATATGGGTCGCACGGCAGTAAGCCGTACGTGCTGTTGACAGTCCGTTACAGTAAGTTAATGTTTGATAATAATATAACTTAAAAAACACAATTACATTACAATTAGATAACAATACAATTACATTATAGATAGATATTTATTAAGGGATAATATGAAATATTTGAAGACTCCCAATAAATATCTAAGATATCCCATGTAAAATATATAATAATTGCTATCTTAATTAATTTTCGATAATTTTAATGAATTAAAACAGTGAATATAATGCAAAGCTTTTGAGACAAAAAAATATATAATACACAATTCTTACGAAAAAATATTGTATCAGACCATTCTATGCCTTGATTTTAAAAGGACAAAAAATCTTAGATATAGTAATATTGCACGAATTTCTATACAAGTACATGTTTTGAAGGCCTATAATTGGTTACGCTTCTAAAACTTATTAATTTTATGTTCTATAGCTTGTCGATTAAAGATAAACAGATCTTTCCGTGTATCTTTACAAATTTTGACCTTTTTGGGAATAAATTAATACAGTACCTAAATGCATGTTTCGAAAATTTTGAATTTAGTTTATTCTTATTATTGAAGTTTGGTAAGTACAATAAATAGTGGCTCCAGGTTGAGATAACCTGCTATATCGGCTGGGGGACTCGATATGCTGGTAACATGTTACCCCAATGCTGGCTAGATGATCGCCCACCTCTGTGATTAACACATTATAGATGTGAGGACGACAGCCGGCTAGTAGGCCATGGGACTTCTAGTCCTGTCGTCTCGTAGAATGATTTTTATCAATACTAAATAAAATCTAAATTGCATTATGATATATTTAATTTGAAGTAAATAATGAAGTAAAATAATGTCTTCTTCCGAGCTAAGTTCCAGTTGTATGATTGCATTTCCATTGGTTGAATAATGGTTTCATCTTTGAGAGTGTAAGAAAATGTAGTTCACTCTCTGACATTTGAAATAAAGAAATAAAAATATGATTATCTAGCAAATTTTTATATGTTTTTGGGATAATCTTCTTCTTCTTCCTTCCAAGTATTAGGCCAAGGCCTGTTACGATCCTATAGAAAATTTTCCCTCCGGGAAATTCTCGTATAAGACTTGAAAGCATAATAATAGTCCCTTCGATTGGTTGCTGGCCAAAGGAAGGCAAGACCAGTGATGGGGCTGCCATCTTATAGCCTCTGGTCAGGCTTTTCTGGAGAAGAAAAGAAAATAAAGGAAAAGAAGAAATGGAAGAAAGGAAAGACTCCCTAGCCCTCGGATGCCCTAATAGCGTCGGGGTCGAAAAAAACAAGAGTTAACCAAGAGAGGTTAGATAGTAAAGTTAAAAGAGTGCAAAACACAAGTAAGTGGAAAAAATGTTTTGCTCGGCTTGGGCACCTTGTGGTCGCCATCCACATATCCCCTAGATGAGGACCCCTGAGGAGGGGGGGGATAATCTTAAACATATAATTACAATTTTAATACATTAAATAAATAATCATTGTTTTACTCTTACGCTTGTGCAATCCAGAATACGTTGGAAATTCAATTTCGAAATTGCAAAATTTCTGTGGATTTTTTAAACATTGGAGAGCAAAATATTTAAAATGCGGAAAGAAACAAATTACTTTTACTATTTAACTCATGTCGCAAATGCTAGTCAATGACCAATCACGTTTCAATGAATTCTGTTTTACACCAATGACAGTCGTGTTTCACCTCGCTCTTTATAGATTTATCTTTATCAGCTCCTGCTTTTGTGATAAAGAAAGCTCCTCCTTTTTTAATATTCTGAACAGGTTAGATCATTATTTTTCTCCAACAAATACATTGAATATAGCAAATAATTAATAGATTCAGCGATTTTACTGAGTTGTTTATTCAAAATATAAATGATTAACCTATAATGTTGATTATAATAGTTTGATGTGTTTCATTATTTCTCCACTAGAGTGCATTCTTACAATATTGCGATCCTTTTTGGCAATAAATAATATGATCGAGTTGCAGTGAATATACATAACCTCACATTTCTAATTTGTTATCAAACATCGTCGTTTACATTAACTATATAAATATTTTAAAACACCGGTAACTATATTCAAATAATTATTTTTTAGTAAAGAGCTTAATTTTATTCGTTAAATAGTCCTAACAAATGCCACTCTTGATTTCCAAATTCTCTGGATAAATTCACGACTCACGAAGTGAGGAGTGAATTTATCGATAATTTGGAAATCACTCGTGGCATTACTTATGAACATTTAAAACAGTTCAATGAAAAATATCCCACATTAACAATTGATGCTATGGTGGAAATAACAGCAGAATTTACAGGTGAGTCAGCATGGAGCATAAATTCTGTCTTAATAATGATATTGTACCGGCAAATAAAGATTATCTATTGACATCATGGAAAAAAGCGTAAGCGTCTAATTAGCTAGCCCCATATATGTAATTTTTGTCACTAATAAATAAGAATTGGAGGAAGTTCCTAATCATTGGTACCATCTTATGTTGTACTCGACGTTGCCTAAGAACAAAGGTTCTATCGCACACGATTCAGTTATATGCTGGTTAAAAATAGTACCACAGTTCTCCGAGTAATAAATATCTTATGCAAATTTGTTTACAATACAACTAAAATTTAGCTGGGAATTAGTATAATCCAGTAAATTAATATAAATCGCAGATATTATATAGATTGTTTAACTCATGTCCCAAATGGGAGTAAATGACCAATCACGTTTCAATTAATTTTTTTTACAACCAATCACAGTCGTGTTTCACCTCGATATTTATATCTACTTCTGTTTATCATATTAAAGAAAGCTCCTCCTTTTTAATATTCTGAACAGGTCAGAGCATTATTTTGCAGTGACTGACTATCGAACAAATACGTTGAATATAGCAAATAATGAACAGATTCCTTCAAACTACACATTTGATAATTGTGTGTTCAATAATTGTATTTTTAAATGATGATTTTACGGAGTTGTTTCCTTAAAAAATAATAACCTACAATGTTCGTTATATTATACAGTCTGATGTGTTTCATTTTTTTCTCCACTAATTTGCATTCTTACAATATTACGATCCTATTTGGCAATAAATAATATGATCTGGTTGCAGTGGATGAACAAAAGAAGCATAACCAAACATTTATCATTTGTTTTCAAACATCGCCGTTTACATTAAATATATGAATATTTTAAAGTAACTATATTTAAATAATGATTTTTGAGTAAACAGCTTAATTTTATTCGTTAAATAGTCCTAACAAATGCCACTCTTGATTTCCAAATCCTGTGGATAAATTCACTCGTCACTTCGTGACTCGTTAATTTGTCGATAATTTGGAAATCACTCGTGACATTACTTATGACTATTTAACTCATGCCCAAAATAGCAGTCAATGACCAATCACGTTTCAATGTATCTTGTTTTACAACCAATCACAATCGTGTTCACCCCATATTTATCAATTAAATTTATCATATTAAAGAAAGCTCTTCCTTTTTAATATTCTGAACAGGTCATAGCATTATTTTGCAGTAACTGACTCCCCAATAAATACGGCTACCGATTGTATATATTGTGCACGAATATAACCAGATACTGCTTGCGGGATATAATAGAAAAACATTCTTAGTAATTGATTATACCACAATAAAAAGAAACCACTGTTCGCGCTTTCTTAAACGTATTATTTTCCAGGAATTTACGTTTCAATAAATATAATTTACATCATAGGACATCAGAAATTAATTAAAAACCTATAATGTTGGTTATAAACAGTTTGAAGTGTTTCACTTTTTCTCCACTAGGGCGCATTCTTACAATATTGCGATCCTTTGGCAATAAATAATGTGATCTGGTTTCAGTGATGGACAAATGAAGCATAACAATCGTTTCTCATTTGTCTTGAAATATCGCCGTTTACATTAAATATATAATTTTTTTAAATAACTATATTTAAATAATGATGTGTGAGTAAACAGCTTAATTTTATTCGTTAAATAGTCCAAACAAATTACACTCTTGACTTCCAAATCCTCTAGATAAATTCGAAATCACTTTTTTTTATTCAATGCCCCAGGTTGTCACGTCGACATTTCTTGCGTTCTCTCCTGTTATTGGCGTAATATTGTAACCCACTTCTGAAGTTGGGGCGCCCCGATGTTGTGTGAAAAATGATAGTGAAGCGCCAGGAGAGTTATTAACCTAAATTCCAGACCATGGGTAACCACAGGATAATTCCCTTTAAGGAAACATTCCTATGGTTTGACCGGGAATCGAACCCGGGACCTCATGAACAGTAGTCAGAAACGCTGACCACTAGCCCAAGAGGGCCGGGTCCTCGTGACCTTACTTTATTATCAATTAGTGTTCAGAAATAGATAATGCAGCATTAACAGCTATTTCATGTTCTACCTAACTACGTTTATCATATTTGCCTGAAAAAGTAAAAAAGAACACTCACACACACTTCGTATCTTTTTGTTAATATATAATTCGTAGTAACTTATGAATCACTTGAGTTGAGCGTGTTGGCAGAAAGCGGGTTCAAAGCGTTGAGAATTCATACTCTGGCTTTTGACAAAATCATTATCTAATTATGAGTCATTAATCTCCCTGGTCACGCAAACTATAGTCATAACTTTGGCGAATACACAATGATATTAAAATGAATAAAATGCATTGTTATTCATACGCCACGACGGTCATATTACCTCGTAAAATTAAACGTAATTTAAATTTCAAGCATAAAATTGCAGTTATTCCGAATAAATGGTTGCATTATGGTTTCACTCTACTACGGTACCTGTAACACCACTTTAAATGCAATTGTGATACATATTTTGAGTCATTTTACATAATATGTATATATTCCACTTAACTGTATTATTATTGTCATGTTTATTAGATACTGAAATGCATATGATATTACATCCTCTATGCTGTACATTCTGTATGTATTTTTTGCGCCAACTAAAATATAAACTGTGAATACTAAACTTCCTACATTTGACTTCTTTATACAGTCTTTTATAAAGGTTAGTTCAAATTGGAATAAGATTGAAATAAGTAATTTATTGATATATTAGCCAATACCCGGCGTGCGCTGCTACGCCTAAATAAATGAAAATTAATGTGCTTTTATGTTTAGTTGAATAAGTAAAAGGAAAAATAATTATAAATGTATATCGTAATTATTTTAAGATTTCCCGTACTGATTACCCGATGTTGCCCGGGAATCTACTTAACCAGATCTTCTTGGCATAAATGAGCTAAAAGACAAAACGCGTTATTGTGAGTTATCCGTAAAAGAATACCCGCCATGTGCTTTGCACAGGAATCTACGTACTTGTCCCGGTCTTCCTGGCATCAATGAAAGACAAAAATGGTTATTATGAGTTATCCCCGAAGAAAACCTCACCGGGAATCGAATCCGGGCCCGCTGCGTGACAAGGCAGTACGCTACCTCTAGATCACAGCGGTGGACACAACTATTAATATAAATTATTCCATTCCATTAACTTGGTATAACCTCTCACCTTATAGGTACGTTTTCTATGCCACACACCATCTGGGCCTTACAGTGGCACGTCCTATCGGGAAGATGGGTATAAATTATAGTAGTGTTATTTCACATCCAAACTCCATTTTAATTAAATTAATCATTTGCAGAATTATTTATTTTATCTGCTTTTCGCTCTTACAATTGGGAAATTGATATACATGAAAAAAAAATAAGTTTCAAAGTATGTGTGTACGACTATTAAAAGAACACTACAAACACAAACAACAAAAGAAATAATGCTAAAGTTTTATAAGGTAATGGCAGTTCCCATTGTGACATATGGATCAGAGAATTGGGCCATGAATAGATCAGACAGAAGATTACTAGAAACATTACAGATGAAGTTCCTCAGATACGTTGCAGGATATACTCTAAGAGACCACATTCCTAGTGAAACAATTAGGGAAGAACTAAACATTTTTAATCTAAATGAAGAAGTACAAAACGATAAACTAAACTGGCATGCATATATTTTAAGAATGGACTCTTCTAGGCTAACAAAACAAGCACTGTTGTACCAACCTCAAGGCTATAGAGATGTGGGACGTCCTAGAAGACGATGGGAAGATGAATTCTGAGAGCGGACCAGGCAGACGGCCTACCATGAAGATGATGATCTGCTTTACGCTTCAGTATTTTTAAAATTCATGGTAAGCCATGGTTATTGATTAAAATAAATTTTTTAATCCACACCTGATCTATTAGTCGTCCTCAACTAAAACTTGTTTAAAAAAATTAATCAAACAATGTAGATCTTCTGAAGACAATGTTCCATTATCAGCATTTAAGATGGTGCCATTAAATGCTGATGATGGAACATTGTTTTCTGAAAAGCCTACATTGTTTAATGTTTCATGAAGTTTTATTTTTTTAACAGAAGCTTGTTTTAGTTGAGGAGGACTGATACATCTGATATACCAGTCGTCCTCAACTAAAACTTCCGTTAAAAATCATAAACATTAAACAATATAGACCTTTCTGAAAACAGTGTTCATCACCAGCATTTAAAATGGTCTATTAAATGCTGATGACGGAATTTCGTTTTCTAAAAGGCCTAACTAACTAACTAACTAACTCACTAACTGTCACTATCGAACCCTTAGGTTCATGGCCGCGCGGACATAAGCCCTCCATACATGCCTATCCTGAGCTAATGCTTTCCAATCATTCCCTGAATAATCTACTTCCCTCAAATCATAGTTAACGTTATTCTCCCACATTATTATTGGTCTATCAACTGGGTGTTTTCCCTCTGGTTTTCCTACAAGAAACTTCCATGCACGTCTTTCATTACCCATTCGTGCCACATGTCCTACCCATAGCAGTCTACGAGACTAAACTGTTCTTATTATATCTGGCTTCCTATAAAGACCATGTAGTTCACTGTTATGTAGTTTTCTCCATTCACCTGTCTGTTCATCTCTCTTTGGTCCAAAAATTGTCCTAAGAATTTCTATAAGGGCTACATTGTTTAATGTTTGAAAACGTTTTATAAACAAGAGTTGAGGGCGACTGATTCATTGGGTATGGGTTTTAACAATTAATAAATTGAATTATTTATGAAAATAATATTAAGATTAACAAATATTTTCTTCTATTTTGTTTTAAATATTGTATAATCGTAAAATTAGTTCTCTATGTCTCATTATTTTTCTTCTTCTTCTTGTAAGCCATGTTTCCCTTAACAGAGATTTAGGCGCTCTCCCCCTACAGGGGAGAATTTGAACCATACTAATTTTGTTACACTTGTTTTCGTACAGATGTCATTTGAGTGGTCCGTGGTCAGCGTTCCTTGTTTTTATATATATTAGACAGGGACAATTTAATGTCTTGCTTGTATACATTTTATTATTAGTTTTAGTCTTAATTTTAACTAACATTAACTGGTTGCATTACAGATTGCAATGTAATAGATATTATTTTTTTGATCAAATTTGTATTTAGTATTTAATATTGGAATCGGCCGCGGTGGACTAGTGGTTATGCTCCTTGCCTCTGGTCCCAAGGGTTCAAACCCGGCCGGGATCGATGGATTTTTTAGGACGGAAAAATCCAAGAAGCAAGTCCTCCGGGAGGGACTTTAAGCTGTGGGTCCCGAGTCTGAAGATTTTCGGGCTCGTAAAAAATCCTTAAGCCTGAATGAAAAGGCCTCTAAGCAAAATTTACCGAATTTTCCCGTTCTAGTACTACCTTGGTTTCCTAGATGTCAGTATGAGGCGGAACGCTGACCACGTACCACTCAAAATGACATCAATACGAAAACAAGTGTAACTAAATTAGTATGGTTCAAATTCTTCCCTGTAGGGGGAGAGCGCCTAAATCTCTGTAAAGGGAAAACAT
Organism: Diploptera punctata; assembly: GCA_030220185.1. NCBI lineage: Eukaryota > Metazoa > Arthropoda > Insecta > Blattodea > Blaberidae > Diploptera > Diploptera punctata. Next base: position 769,036 of record JASPKZ010001240.1, on the reverse strand, counting down.
AGGCTTACAGTATAGTACAGTATTTAATATTAGAGTAAATTGAGATTGTTATATTCTGATGTAATATGTGTTTGTCCTGGTGAGTGGAAGAGAAGGTCACATAGCCTTAACTCCACCAGGCTAAATAAATACATCTAAATAAATCTAAATCTAATATTTTAACATTTTAAAATAAAATAACTTACAGTTAATGCAACTAGTATGGGAATCCCGATAGGCAACAGATTTTTGCTGACATTACAATTTGCCGATGATCAACTGGTTTTAGCGCAAGACAAATTTGATATAGAATTCATGATAAAAAGGTTGAAAAACACATATGAATCATGGGGTCTCACAGTAAATTTACAAAAAACAGAATATCTGGCAATAAATAACAATGAAAGAGAAAATTTAATATTGGAAGAAGGAATCCAAATAAAGCAAGTGAAACAAACTAAATATTTGGGAATGATTATGGATAACATCGAAGGGATAGGCAAAGAGAACATAAAACATAGAATTGAATTGAGTAGCAAAATAATATCATCATTAAATTCCATATGGTGAGACAAGCATATTTGGAAAGACACAAAAAAATATATTGGTAAAACATTGGTGGAATGTGTTGCAATGTACGGAAGTGAGGTATGGACAATCATTAAGTACTACAAGAATAGACTAATAGCTCTAGAAATGGATTATTTACGAAGAAGTGCCAGAAAGTCTAAATTAGAACGTGTCACAAATAAGGAAATTAGAAACATAATGGAAGCAGAAGAAAGCATAATTGAAAGAATTGAGGAGAAGGAATTAAAGTGGTTAGGACATGTTTTAAGAATGGAAGATGAGCGATGGCCGAAGCACTATATGAATGGCATCCGAACAGAAAGAAGAAAAGAGGAAGACCAAGGTTAACATGGAAGGAAAACATGAAGACTGTAATGCAAGTTAGAGGGCTAAGCATCGAAGATGCCCAAGACCGTAGGCTTTGGAAGTTTGGCACGGGAAGACGGCAGCAGCTGTAAAAACCCGAAGATAGATAGATTAATGCAACTAGGTTTGAACCAAAATGCTTAGTAATTTCGAGTTGAAATTTAGTTGGATTAGACACTCGAGTAGTACAAATAGTAGACCGCATGGCTGTGGGCAATGCAGAGTCCGGTTCAGAAGTAAAAACATGGCGAGGAAGGCAAGAAGCAAATTCTTATTTATGCCAGGCTCGTCGTAAATCGTGAAATGACTTCTCCGAGTGTTTTAAAGCTGCCGCCACGGATATCGGGGCGCAAATACCGTTATAAATCCTAGGAAAACATGCAAAAGGAGGAGGTTACATTATTTACTCTTTCGCTCTTCCGAGAAAGAGACGGAAAAGAAGATATAAAATAAATAAAAGACGAATGTTTCCAAAGCAACGATATGTCAGCAACAAGCTCACCAAATATACACATTTGAGTCATGATTTCCAATTGACAAATATGGCAAATTATTCCAAATCCAGGTGGAATTAAAATGTAAACATACATATTCATTTAACACCACACTCTTTGAAGTTATTGAGTTTGTTTATAAAGTGAATGAGTTATTTAAATTAAACAACATTATATTAAATAATCAATTGAATTGGCGTTTACTTGATGAAAATCCATAACTTATTTAATTAAATAAAAATAAAACTTCAAGTTTTATGTGATTTTCATATTTATTAAAATATTTTATTTATTATCACAAATGCTGTGGAAAGCAACGAGAAGCTGCCACACCTATAATTCCTTAATAAAGCTTCAAAGCATAGCATGAAAATGCTATGATTGCAGTGAAAGACCTGTCCTCGGGCAGAAAACCGTGGAGTGGAATCATAAATATTACCTAAATGCAAGTAAACAGTCTGTAAATGACTATTTTCTAGCGAATTCGAAAAAAATCAAGCTATTGAATTTGTTCCGATGAAAAGATTTTTTTAAAAATGTTTACAGATCCTATTTAGTAGACACCGGAAATGACCATCAGCATCAAGGATTAGACCTTACGGTTTGTTCCGATCTCATGTTAGAATTATTGGTCTGTCCATCTTTTACTGGTTCTTCGTAGGCCTAAATTTCTTCGTTCTGGGGACCTGTAGTGAAGAATATGTTTCGAGATTCTGTTTTTATCCATTCTGTTGATGGGGTCCGTTCATTGGTTCTCTGCATTGTGCCATCCTACCTAATAGCTGGAATATATTTAGTTAACTTCGTATGTAGGCCTATGTATTAGGCCTATATATATGATTAAGTACTGGATAACTGGATAACAAAATAATAGAACAAGTATCACATTTCCAATATTAGGATGTGATATATCTTATAGAGAAAATAAAGATATAGAAAATAAAGTAAATAAATTTCAGGCTATTTGTGGAACATAAAAATAACCTTAGATCGGAAAACAAGGAAAGATACGAAGCTTAAATTATATAAAACAATGGCTGTTCCTTTGTTGTTGTATGGAAGTGAAAATTGGATAATGAAATCAAGGGATGAAAGCAGGATACAGACTGCGGAAATGCTATTTTTACGTAATGTGAAAGGATGCACAAGAGCGGATAGAGTAAGGAATGAAACTATACGAGAATAATTAAATATATATAAAATTGAAGATAAAATCAGCGATAATAATAAGAAATGGAAAGAACACTTAATGAGAATGAACAACGACAGAATACCAAAAAGAACCTTCCTGTATAATCCCAGAGGAACAAGAGATGTTGGCCGACCACGTAGAAGATGGACTCCACTTTTAACTTCGCCGGAACAGGCTGCATAGCCGAAACCTTGTAGTAGAAGAAGAAGATATATGATTAAGGAAGTTTTCTTGGGTTTTCCGCGTCATGGATTCAAGTTCGGCCTCTGACCACTTATTCCGACGTTTCGGCATGTTCCCACATGCCATTATCAAGGAATGATAAGTTCGAGTCACAGGTTTAGTTTACGTAAGAACTAAACCTTGGATGGTGTACGTCTTCGGAAACGGACCACAGCGAAAACTCTACGTGTTTAATTATGTAAGACCTAAACCTATGACTCGAACTTATCATTCTTTGACAATGGCATGCGGGATCATGCCAAAACGTCGGAATCAGTGGCCAGAGCCCGAACTTGAATCCATGACGCGGAAAACCCAAGATTTTTTTCTTAATCATACTTATATATATATATATATATATATATATATATATATATATATATATTAGCTAATATCCGGCGTGCACTACGCTTAAGCTAAATTAAGGGTTAATTAAATTATATCATGTATACAGCGACGTATCTAAGATGGCGGTTGCTAGAGTCAATTTTTAATTTCTAATTTCAGGTAAACCCCCATTTCTAACGGCCGGATTTCGCTGATTTTTTGACAATACCTATCTCGGTTTGTTTTAATAGGATATACTGAGCTTTGTTGTGAAAAATCGAAAATTGCGACCGCTAGAGCGATTTTTAATTTTTCGCTGCAAATGAACTCTTACACATAATAGTTTTAGGATATAATAGATAGCATAAAAACCCTCTCCATGCAAAAATACATATAGGCTATGCCAACTTTCATGGCGACCGATTAAACGGTATCGGTATGTGTGTGTGCGTGTATCGTTAACGTTCAAAGGGTCGCAATTTATGTTTCTTTGAAACTAAACTTGGCAAATAGTAATTGATTAAAAAAAGTAAGGTCTAGCTAGCTAACCAGCAAAATCGAAAATTAGGTTTAGTTGTTAATTAACCGGAAACGAAATTTTAAAAATCGCTCTAGCGGTCGCAGTTTTCGATATTTCGCAACAAAGTTGAGTACATGCTATTGGAATAATACGGAGAATGCATTCTCCAAAAATCAGGGCAATATGACCGTTAGAAGTGGGGATTTAACAGAAACCCGAAATTTAAAAATAGCTCTAAGAGCCGCTGTTTGCTTCCTCTTTAATACGTCAGTATATAGTACAATTTAATTAACACTTAAATTGGAAATGTATCATAGAGGCTAGAATATATTAGTTTAATTGATTTATTATTTTCAATTAAACAGCAGAGAAATTAAACCATATAGGCTATGTTTTTTTTTTAATTTGTGTCAAATTATACAATATTCAAAAGGTGGTAATTTACGGTTATGATAGGTTTGTTTTTTCTGCAACCCGACTTTTTCAATAAGTTAGTTTAAAAAGTTTGGGTTCATCGCCTGCCAATGCCAGATCCGAGACGAATTCGGACGATGAAAACCTGAAAAATTCTAATTTTGCTTGTAAAGTTGTTGAATATATAATTTAGATGCCCTTCTTTTTTTCTGTAATTAAATGATATATTTTTCTTACTCCTAGATTTTTTTATACAGTAACTATGATACTTTTTGGCATTAAATTTTATTTAAATAGACTGGTGACATATAATTCCATTTCATATCTTTCCAAACGAATGGTTCTGTATTTTTTCTGGTTAATTTGAATTATGTATTTGGATAAATATTTTTTTTTAATCTTGAAATAATGGTATGCATATATTTTTAGCATATATCTCATAATTAATCGACTAAATTCCAGAATATTCCTCAGAAATTAAATTTATTCTACAGATAATTAAGCCCGATTACCTCTAGGCGAGAGGCAACAAGGCTGGAAGTGATCCCTTGATCCATTTTTATTATTTACTTTTTATTTTTATGTATCAAGCTGAAATACATACTAAAACTGATTGTAAGCTTTATATTTTGTATTATTTTTTCATTTACCTAGAAGAATAAATATTAATATATTCTCAATGACAAAATGAATTTCGGAATAAACGTTATAAAGGAAAAATATATTTTGTTTACTCATAGTTTCCTTTGCGTTTACATGTTTTTGGTTGAAGAAGAATTATGTTAAAACTGTTTTGCTTCCTTTGCAAAACCAAAATGGCTTCCTTTTTATAGACGATGTCAGAGAAAGAAACCAATGTCGTGTTTTGTTTTACTGCTGGATTTCAACTTCGCGGTATTTGCTATAGATGTCTATAGCATCACTTCACAATCCGTTTATCTCTTTTGTAGCAAGAGTAAACAAAAAAAAAATCAACCAGAACTGTATAAGCAAAGAATCGGATTTCCAAGTACTTTTCTAGTCCGCAAGTTTCCAATTACTCTCTTAGCCTTATGAATATCGTACACGAACTTTTGATTATAATTTCTTTTCGTGTATAGTTCATTGCCTTGTTAACTCAATATGGAGTAGAATATAATAAATTATATAGTAGTCTTGCCAGAGTTTATTTTAATTTCCGATTTATGAATTAACTTGGATTTCAACCATCAGCATAATCATACAGACAAATTTACGTTATATTTCCCAGACAATTTTAGCTTTATATGGAACATAGAAATAGAAATAAATGGAACAAATATTAAAACAGTGGAATATTTTATGTATTTGGGATCAATAATTCAAGGAGAGGGATCATCTAAATTAGACATCGAAAAAAGAATAATAGAGACAAAGAAAAGTTGTTGGAATATTAAATTATATTTTATGGAATAGGAATATAGTCAAGAGGACTAAATTATTAAAATACAGGGTGTAACATAACTCAATGGCAAAAGTTCAGGAATGAGTTCCTCATATGGAGAGAATAAAAAAAAGTGTATTACAACATGGGTCCGGAAATTGATAATTTCAGAGTTATTCGAACTTTTATGAATGTTAGTACATGACGACAAAAATGCAAGGACTTGTTGGAGCGCTCTGTTCTGTCAGATGAAATGTTCAAAGTGACCTCCCTGTGCCTCAATACAGGCATATTCTTCATTTGTGTACATCACAGCAGCCTACAATCAACAGAAAACAGACTGTCAATAACTACTGTAAATCTTAATAACCTAATATTCATAAAAGTTCGAATAACTCTGTAATTATCAATTTCCGGACCCATGTTGTAATACACTTTTTTATTCTCTCCATATGAGGAACTTATTCCTGAAACTTTGCCATTGAGTTATGTTATACTCTGTATATCTCAATTGTAAAAATAATGTTATTGTATGGTGCAGAAACATGGACGTTGAAGCAAAAAACACAGAAATAAATTCTTAGATACAGAAATAGAGTTTTTAAGAAGATCGGCAAGAATATCAAAATTAGGCAAAATAAAAAAATAATTCAATAAGAGAAATTGTGAATGTAGAAAAAGATATTGTACAAGAAATTGAAGAAATCCAACTAAGATTGTATGGACGTATAATGAGAAGGAGGGGCACAGAAACAAACAAAGAAGTATTCAAATGGATACCTCCTGGAAAAGGGAAAAGTGGTAGACCAAAGCCAACATGGATAAATGGAATTCAAGATATCATGAAGAAGAGAAATATGACAGAAGCAGACACATAAGACCAGGAAGTGTGGAAGAAAAAAAAATGTATATTTTGATTGAGGATACCTGTGTAAATAACAGAAACAATCCTGAAATAAATAAAACTATGGAACATCTCTGTTCCCTTTTTTATTGCTTCTAACTCAATCGCACTATCGAACCTGAAGGTTCATGGCCGCGCCGACATAAACTCTCCACACATCCTATCTTAAGCCAATATTTTTCAATCATTCCCTGTATAATCTACTTCCCTCAAATCATGGTTTAATGATTTCTCCCACCTCATTCTTGGTTTACCAACTGGGCGTTTTCCCTCTGCTTTTCCTACAAGAAGCTTCCATGCCCCTCTATCATTCCACATTGTACCACATTTCCTACCCAATGCAGTCTACGAGATTTAATGTTTCTTATTATATCTGGTTTCCTATAAGGATCATGTAGTTCACTGTTACACAGTCTTCTTCATACGCCCGTTTCTTCATCTCACTTTGGTCCAACATTTTTCCTGATAATTTTATTCTCAAATGCTCGTAATATTATCTCCTCCCTTAAAGTAAGAGACCATGTTTCGCATCCATTTAATATAACTAGGAGAATAATAACAGGTTTATATATTTTCAGTTTAACGATTTTTGAGAGAAGTTGGGACGACAAGAGTCTCTGTAATGCATAATAGCATGCATTTCCAGAATTGAGCATGTGTTTAATTCTTGTGCATCTCATTCCTATTTGTAATTATTGTTCCAAGGTAGCCACTTCTTCAAAATTTCCCTCGATTGCCATTTATTTTCATTTCCATTACATAATATATATATATATATATATATATATATATATATATCTATGTGTGATCATATATTTAGTTTTATTGATGTTTACTTCCAGTCCCAATTTCTTAGTGTCAGTAGAGTGTGCATGTTGGCCCATAGTATCCCCTCGCTATTATCTAATTATACTACAACTAACAACTTATAAATGTGCCAATGAGATGTAGTCCTTCCTACCTTTATTTATTCTCAGGTTTTACAATAATATCCTAGATACCTTCTTGCGCCCATTTCTAGATTGAAAAATCAATCTTCATTCCTCTCTATTTTTCATCTTCCTCATTCTTAGCGTTTTCTTCCATTGTTGTGACTACTCCTTGTGTCCATGTTAGATTTGGACTTATCCTTTTCCTTCTTCCTAACGGATTTCATACATAAATCTTCCGGACCCTGCCACCTATTCGCCCCCATCCTAATCATAATGCCTCCCACCAAACAATCTTAATATATTGCTTTCATATATATTACTTGTTAAGACGTGCAAAAAATTAAATGTTGAGGAGAAATAAGAACTGACATGCGCGCACACGAGGGGCTGGAGGACCAATCTACGAGTGGAATGTTAGGGACCAGGGAAGAAGGAAAATAAAATTTTAGGCAGAGAAAGATGTGTAAACATTTAAAATATGTATACAGGGTGTAACAGGACCTCACCGGTAAAATGATAGGGATGATAGGCTATGCAGAGAGGATAATTTTTTTGTGAAGGAACATATAGTCGCAAACACGTCGTTTATGAGGTATGCGTAGATGAAGGTGTTCACCAGTAAGAGTACGGAATTGAATACAAACAGTTTTCGTGTAACGTTATCATTTGGTTGAAAAAGACACATTTTTTACACGTAAATGTTCAAAAATGTTGAACCTCTGGCCCTCATTGCATGTTTGATAGTCGTCGCAGGAGGGCAAGATCGGCCAAGCACGGCCGATCATGGCAGGATTCTTTTTGAACGTCGTCAAAACACTTATTGTTTCGAAAACTTATTATAAAAAAATGGTCCTTTTCAATACCAATTGATTATTGCCTAAAAAGTTGCCTGTATTCAATTCCGAACCTTACTGGTAAATACCTTCATCTGCGCATAACTTACAATCGACGTGTTTGCGACTATATGTTCATTCACAAAAAATGATATCTCTGCATAGCCTATCATCCCTATAATTTTGTCGGTGAAGTCCTGTTACACCATGTATAAATAAATAAATTATCATCATCAGCATTATTATTTTTAAAATTTTATGAACTCCAAGTCTAGCTATCTTTAATATGGTGTAGCTGTAACATATCAGCTATAAAATTGTATATTTATACAGTTATTTCGACATATGAACTGAATGCACACTGCATTATTATTTATATGACTATGGTCATATATGAAAAAAAAATTGTTTTTCGGAAAAAATCACTTAGTTACCGAAAATAAATTATAGTTCGTGGGATAAATAAAAAACTATAAGACTGTTATCTGCAGTAGAGCTTTTTTCGCATTGCATATCGTCTATGTCCCAGATTTACTTTTGCTTCAATTTTTATATAAATCGATGTACCAGTGGCTTATTGGCTAGGGTTCAATCCAGGCACCGGTAAAATGGATAATGTTCTAGGAGTTCAGTCTCTTATTAAATTAATATTGAAACTTTCCCGAGGACGAACTTAGCCATCCTGTCTCTTCATATTAAATATGTGAGTAATTTCTTCCATACCCCCTAACTCTGATCTGATTTTGTGACGATTTTAACCTTTATTTAATACATGTAAATTTCTCTAAATTAAAGTAACAAATGGTAGGATGTTCGCCCATCTCCGTAATTCGTATATATATATATATATATATATATATATATATATATATATATATACATTGGCTTTATTCCTCTCTCTCTCTCTCTCTCTCTCTCTCTCTCTCTCTCTCTCTATCTATCTCTACATATATATGCTTAATTTCTCTCTCTGTCTGTCTGTCTCTCTCTCTCTCTCTCTCTCTCTCTCTCTCTCTCTCTATATATATATATATATATAGAGAGAGAGAGAGAGAGAGAGAGAGAGAGAGAGAGAGAGAGGAATTAAGCCCAATGGGTACAACGAATATGAGAAATGCAGTTTACAGGTAGGCTAAGATCCTTCTAAGGCCTGTCATGTCATAGATTTCGTTTCTTGGTTAAATTGAAAATAAAATTTTGTTAATATTGTCTGTAAAAGTTATATACATGATTTTTATGGAAAATCAAATTAAATAACAACTCTTAGGTTTCGTAGATTGCGTTGGGCAGGACATGTGATACGAATTGAAAATGAAAGAAGGGCATGGAAACACCTCGCAGGAAAACAAGTATATAGGTCACGAATCATGTGGGAGAATAACATTATCCATGATTTTTTGGAGATAAATTATGCAGGGTACGACTGGAAAACATTAGCTCAAGATGAAGATTTTTGTAGATTTTTGTGTTAACGCGGCCATGAATAGTTCAATAGTGCCAGTTAGTTGGTTAATATTGACGGTTCTTATTATATCTGGTTTCCTATAAACATAATGTCATTCCGGAAAAACTACCAGAGAGGAGTTGAACATCAAATCTACCTAATAAAAAGATAACAGATGTCTGAGCCGTATTTTAAATATGAGATGGCCGTAAATACTAATATCAAATGAAGGACTGTGGAGAAAAACCAGCGAATCTCCAATGTGTCGCCAAATAAATCAAAGAAAGTGGAATTGGATAGGCCACACACATTGAGAAAACCAGACTGCACTAGATTGGAACCCGCAAGAAGTAAGAAAGAGGGGACGACCTACATTGCAGCCACTGATTCTCCGGCCTTGACGTTTTCACGACAGTGTTGCCGATATGGATATTCAGTGGGAGTGGCCGCTTTATGTATGCGGTTAGCAGACATACAGCTGACAACATCTCAGCAATTTCAAACCTTACTAGCGCGCTATAGCTGCGCCAAGGGCAGTGATTGGTTATGGTAGACATCTACTCTCACTTCAACCATGTTCTTATTAGCAGTAGAGAGCGAATTCTCCCTTTACTCCTCGTACAACCTAAACTTCAGAGCCGGAGATATGGTGGCTGGGGTATAGGAAAACATGGAAGCGGTCAGAAGAGGAGGAAATAAACGAAAGAGGGAAAAAGCTGGAAACAAGTAAAATGGTTGTCTGGAAACATAGTACGCTGGAGGAACTTTACTACTGGCCTATGTTCCACTTAAGAACTACAGGAAAGAAGAAGAAAAAAGAACAATAAATATCGTATAGCTCACTGTTATGTAGTCTTCATTTCGCCTGTCTGTTCATCAAAAACTTTAAATATCGGAAACAGTGGATTCCTTGCATAAAAATACTGAACCAACAACATTGATCAGCCCTTGTACGTTTGTGGGCAGAGATTGTTTCTACATGTAGATAGCAAACATATTATAAGCCAGGCGTGTAGAATTTTTTTTTGAAAAAGGGCCAGTGTCGTTAAGGTAATTGGTTCGCGGGCCACATTATCTGGTTTTTTATCGTATTAAATAGGATCTAAGATAAACCAATTAATTTAAATAAACAATAGCTAATATATTGTGATATTTTTATTAAAATATCTATCATATATTAGTTGAATTATTTTAAAAATTAAATTACATATGTATTTTCATGCACATTCTAATTCTATAATCTAAATAGAACAATATTTTCTTGCCGTTACACTTAGAAGCCATAATTAACACTTAAAAAACTCACAGAATTAATTACATTCTTCAAACCTCCCACTAACATTGACACTACAATGTGAGCGAAAAACTGCAAATGGAAATTAACTTGAAATTTACAAAATATAACGAAAATAAAACATCTGGTATACACTCGCCTTTCAAAGTAGTAACCGCGCGGCCAAAAATGCACGGATACTTCAAAGCTATGCGCGGTAGGTAGGATCATAAATAAAAATGTGGGCTGGGCGTATCTTAAAACGGGTGTTATTTTTCCACGTTTTGAGTAAGAGAATGAGTAGGATGAACTTTTGCAAACACATGTGTTGGAAACAGAAGAAGTCTTGAGATTTCCAGTTTATCTTATACCAAATACAATTACTGATTTCATAAATTATATTAAACTACAATTTAAAAATATCACTGCGGGCCGAATGCGACGTGATAGAGCACATATCATTGTGGGCCGCAAGCAATGTGATCGAGGGCCGCAGGCGGGCCGCGGGTTGGACACACCCTGTTTTAAGCTATAGGGGCCTATATCTATATGTTTAATGAACTCTGACGACAATGCAGCCCTAGTAAATGAAGCGGGTTGTATGATAGGCTTGCGTTTTGATTGTCTAGCCTCTTTGCAGCATACCGTAGCTCAATCATTCAATAACTCCAGGATAATAGTGACAATATAATCAAGCTCCTATCATACGCATCTAATTGGGTAACCCCACTAATAGCGTAATCTGATTGGAGGAGGATTATTGGGGATGATACGTTCAGAGTGTCTTTGATGAAGTGGAGCTTCAGGAAGGTTCATTAAGTTGATTGCTAAGCAGTTATCGAAACCAATCTCAGACACCTTCCCAATTAATGCAATTAGATCTTTAATAGAAATTAAATAATTTATACAATTGTATATTTGAATAAAGACATGTTTTGCTATGTTAAGATAATGAAACATATTAGAATTAAAAATATGATATAAAATATGAAGAATAAGGGATAAGAGGATGGGGAAGACCTATATAAATGGATGAATTAAGTTTGATTTATATTTATATGAATGGATGAATTAAGTTTGAGCTAAAATGGTATGGACACGTAAGGCGAAAGCATGATGGAAGACTACCAAAGGCTGTCTATGCATGGAAAATTGAAAGAAGAAGCAGAAAAGGAAGACCAAGAACAACCTGGAAAAATCACATTCAAAATTCAACGAGGAAATTTGGTGTAACAGATGAAGACATAAAGAACAGAGAACGATGGAGAACTTTAATTAAGGGAAATTTGTGAATGTTTGTTGCGAACTGATAGCCTGTAAGTCCGTAGTCATTCATTCATATATCCATCCATAGTAATTCTGCCAGAGGGCAGGTCTTTCACTGCAATCATAGCATTTTCATGCTATGCTTTGCAGCTTTATTAGGGAATGATAAGTGTGGTAGCTTCCCGTTGGCTTCCACACCGGTGAAGGATTGTGATGATAATGATAGGGATGGTGATGATGGCCGGATGATTTTCGGGGACCGTTGGCCCTAAACTTCCTGACATTTGTCTTACAGGTGAGGGAAAACTCCGAAAAAAATCTCACCCCGGAGCCTGTCCCGACCGGGAACCAAACCTGGGCCCACTACGTGACAAGGCAGCACGCTAGCTCGAGACCACAGCGTGGAGTTATCTCATTCCTATTTGTAATTATTGTTCCTAGATATTTGTATGATATAATATTGTAGACAACGTGAAAAGAAATCAATTATTAGTTTTTTATACGAAAACGATGGTAGATGTATGATCTTAAATATTGCATCACTGACTGAAAGCCATCTTATGCCATGAATTACCATATATTATCTCGAGAACCGTGTGTTTATGTGGATTAGAGCACCATGTTCTTGTTTTCTTCATAATGTTGAAATGTAGGTGTGTTGTACATAGTGTTACATGTTGGAGAGAATGTAGATTGTTTCAGTTATGTAAAGTTGTGTATAAAAAGAAAACCTTGGTTATATGAATAGCGTTGCGTCTAACTTGCAGGAAAAGCGGACAAGTCTCGGAGCTCTCATTTAAGGTTGTTTAATTACTCAGCGCTTTGCAAACGGTTGAATAATTAATTTCGTACAACAGGTTTCTAGAAGTCAGTGACAATATTTCCTTCCTGAAACTACAAGAAATAACTATTTCTAATAGATCATTTAAAATAAATAATAGTTTTAAAAAACTAAAACAACACGCTTTATTAGAAAATCGAACTAAAAAATGAAAAATAATTTTAATTTCCAACACGCTTGGGATAAAATTAAAGTGGTCAACAAAAAATCATCTCCAACATATATAGAATAAAACTAGAATTATCAACAAAAAGAAAATAATTTTACCATCAAAAGAGTGGGGTGCTCTATATCAATTAATATATTTGATAATAAACAGATATTGGTAAAAGTAAAGTCTCTAAGAAGAAAATGTAAGAGTCATAAAAAGCACCCCACGCATTTGATGGTAAAATTATTTTATTTTTGTTGATAACTCTAGTTTTATTCTATATGTGCTGGAGATGATTTTTTTGTTGACCACTTTAATTTTATCCCAAGCATGTTGGAAATTAAAATTATTTTCATTTTTTAGTTCAGTTTTCTAATAAAGCATGTTGTTTCAGTTTTTTAAAACTATTTTTTATTTTTTAGATTTAATATTTTACGCAATAAGATAAAAATGTAAATATCTTTAAATTCGATACTATTGTAGTATGAGCTAAAAGTAATACTCTTCTAAAAAAACTCTCCCAGCCGGATTTGAACCAACGACCTATGGATTACTGAAATTATATACCACTAGAGTTCACCGCTCTACCAACTGAGCTCTTACAACGACTGACTAAAGAGTCGACAAGTCTGCAACCTATTATACCAGTTTTAATTTTTTTGATTTTCTGATGATTCTGGCCAGGATTTTAAACAAAATATGAAATTATTGTATTGTCACGGGTCCTTTACAAGTATACAAAGTTCCAAGTCGATCCAATGTTTCTAAATGGGTGAAAATCGTGTTCAAAGATTCCATTACATAGATACAAAGACACTTTTTTTGATTTTCTGACGATTCTGGCTGGGATTTTAGAAACAAATATGAAAATATTATATTGTCATGGGTCCTTTACAAGTATACAAAGTTTCAAGTCGATCCAATGATTCTAAGTGGGTGAAAATTACATTGAAAGATTACGTTACATAGATAGATAGATAGATAGATAGATAGATAGATAGATAGATAGATAGATAGATAGATAGATAGATAGATAGATAGATAGATAGATAGATAGATAGATAGATAGATAGATAGATAGATAGATAGATAGATAGATAGATAGATAGATAGATAGATAGATAGATAGATAGATAGATAGATAGATAGATAGATAGATAGATAGATAGATAGATAGAGGTAATATAAAGCGTGTAAAAATACTTTACATTTTGACAAAAATACGTATTTCTGTAAATTTTACTTTTATTCAACAGAAAAAATAGCCTATAATGTCACTGTTCACAGCTTTCAATTTAGTGATCCTCATCAAAACAAAACTATGTAACCTGCTCGCTTTTCATTGATTATGGACACCGACGTACGATGTAGAAGCAATAAGTACGCGAAATAGCAGTTCCCTTCATTAAATTAAAAATATGTCGTCTGAGTATACATGTTATTCTTATTGAATAAAAATAATGATATTCAAAACATAGAAAATATTCTAAAATATACCTAATCAATAATTACAGCTTAAAATGTTTATTACATATGGTTGATGCATTTGAGTCATGCTTCAGTCGATTCTCATGAAACAAAATGGCTGAAAATGTCGAGTCTTCTGTTGCTGTGGCGACATCTCCCTATCAAAATGTGACAATAATTGTGGCGCGAATGGCGGAAGGATACAATTGGTGTTTGTTTATGTTAGGATCACTCTAAGAGCGGATAAGGTATAGTTACAAGTCACCGAGTCGGTTTGGCAGTTTCGAGAAAGAAATTCTTTCTATCTCTCTCTCTCCCTTTCTTCCTTCCTCAGCATAATCTTTCCCTTTGTAAGTACTTTTACGAGCCTCGTGTTAAACAGGGACACGATCTCTCGGGAGAGGATTTTTATCTCTGGATCACATTACATACCTTTTTGACCACACAAGAGCATAGGATGCCTCCTTGGAATAGTGATCAATTCATGCCAAGGAACGAAAACACAAACATTTAATTCCAAAGACCATTTTATCATAATTTCTTACTAAACGAAGAGAATATATTATTTATTATTATTATTATTATTATTATTATTATTATTATTATTATTTATTATTATTATTATTATTATTATTATTATTATTATTATTATTATTATTATTATTATTATTATTATTATCCGATATGTATAAACCCTATTTCACTTGGTATATTAGGGTTATAGGCTAGTTTCTGTAGGCGGTGTTATTTAGAAGACAGGTATTTTAACCTTTGATTCCAGAACCAAAGGCAATAAAAGATAACATGTTCGACACTTTGGCTGCTTATACCACTAATACAACTTTCATTCTCTCTGATGTTGAATCTCTGGAGATATTGGCCAAATTTTCCTTGGCCAGTGAGGAATTATATTAGTATGAAATTTAGAACAGTTTTTTGCATTTTATTCTGTCATAGGCCTAAATATTCGGAAAGAACAGCTGTCCCGTTAATCTAACCGTAGTACTATTGAAACTCACGTTGTCCAACTTTGCTATTACGTCAATACTGATAAAATTCATATCAAATACCTTGAATAGTCATTGAGTCTCGGCCACTCCATGTGGACGTAACGGAGCTAGGACAGGTTTTTCTCGGGGTTCCTCCCTCTTCCCCTGCCACATTTTCATTCCAGCATTTCTACAAATTTCCATACTCATCTCATCCATTTCGTTTCATTTCATCCATCTGCCCCTGTGATGGTGCGTCACGCGCGGTCGGCAGGCACCCTTGACATTCAGAGACCTCTATATACAGGGGCTAATCTCTTCTCATCCCCTTGACCCGACCTTGAGTAGGACACGAGTTGAGGATATTTATATATATTTTTCATTTTAGTCGTAAGATACTTCCTTTTTTTACTTTTGAGGGCCTCTCCACTTTTCAGCGGTTACCCTGTATTCCCATTCGCCATTCTTGTCGATCACGCCATTCATCCTCCTCCAGACCTCGGTCGTTCATCAATCTATGGATCTCTCCTCTCCAAGTTGTTCTTGGCCTGCCCCGTTTCCTTCTACCAGAAGGTGACAATTCCAAAAGAGTTTTGGGCCCACCTATCATCCTCCATTCTCCTGACATGGCCATACCACTGAAGAGCTCGTCTTTCGATCCTTTCCACCACTGTCTCCTCCATATCCATCATCTGCCTCACTTCTTCATTTCTTCTTCTTTCCAACCTGGACACCCTGGCACTGCGTCTTATTCCATCCATCTCCACTGCCAAGATCTTAGTTTTTTGTCCCTCTACCAAAGTCCATCCCTCAGCACCATAAGTCATTATGCTTTCCACAACAGACTTCAAAATCCTCTTCTTCGTGTGGTTTGACATGGTCCTACTCCACAGTACTCCATTCAACATTTTTATGGCTCTTCGTGCTTGTACTAACCTGCTATCTACTTCAGCTTTACAACTCCCTGATTCATCAATAAGTGATCCCAAATATTTAAATTTTTTAACAGCTCTAATAATTCCTTGGGATAGGGATATATCTCGTCCACTTCCTCCTCCTGCTACAAGATATTCAGTTTTTTCCATGTTTACTCTTAATCCTCCTATTTCAAAAGCATTTAGAAGTTTTCTCATCATGGATCCTCACGACTCTGAGCTATCAACACTTGATCGTCTGCAAATAATAAGGAATGTATTGTGCCACCTTGGGCTGGTACTCCCATGCCTCCACAATATCGATTCCACTGTTCCAATATACGCTGGATGTATATTTTGAACAGTTAAAGTACGACGGCACCTGCCAAATGGTACGATACATATTTTGACTTTTTATCTTATTGCTGTTATGTGTTCCTTTATTTGCGACTTCATATGTATGAATGTGATGACCAAATAGTGTTCGAGTATTATTTCGGCCTTAAAATTACCTGGCATTTTTTCTTACAGGTAAGGAAATACTCAGAAAAAAAACTTCAACCAGGACATTTGAATCCGATCTAGGTCCGCTGCCTATAAAGCGAAGACGTTGCCCCAAACCGCAACGAATTACAACTTTAAATAACAATGCGAAGCTCTTAAAATTAAGTTTCTTTAGACACCTCCTTGTATGGAGAGTAGAACTGCTACAAAAATGATGCTTTTATAGATAAATACCTTGTGAGTACCTCTATGACCTTGAATAAAACCAATTTAGTTGTTAAGGCAAACGCTGGGTTGGAATTTGATTACCACAATCCATTTCACCATTATTGATAGTTTTCATAACTCATCATCATCATCCAGGGATTAAGCCTGTTGGCTCGTTCCGGTTTCATGAAAGCTAGAATTGTTTAAATTGTTCAGACCATCTTCTGAGGGCATCCAACATTTCTCCTTCCGTGCGGTTTATAATTTAGCAATTTTTTAAATCTTCCTTCTGGCATTCTATCAATATGTTCTTTCCAAATCGTACCCATCTTAATTATTCGGTCTGCAAGTTTAAAATATTTAGTTCCTTTCTTATATCTTCATTCCTTTTCTTATCCAGCAGAGTATATCCCTGCTATATTTCTTAAAAATCTCATCTCAGCTGCTTCAATCTTTGTTCTTTGTATAACTCATTAATTTAATATACATAATACACAATATAGATATAGCCTACATTTAGTGTATTGGCATATAGTTTAGACATGAAAGAACAAAATAAGTTTCAAGCATCTTAAAATAAAATTAAAAAGCGGATCTTTATCAAGTAATATTACAAAAAACTAGATTTTTTCTGTGTTGATAAATAAATCACGTTGAAAGTGGATGGTGACTAGGCTAAAGTAGATACACACTTCGAATTATATACGAAAATATTTAACATACTGTTGGTAGGTAAAAGTGTGCATGCCTTCTGCATTATGTTTCCAATTTTCTTATACAATTTATTTTCTTCTTTGATTTAAAATACAACAAAACAAAAATCGTTACATATATATATATATATATATATATATATATATATATTCAGCCTGCGTATGTTGTTGGTGTTCTCTCCTGGCATGGCGTACTTATAACCGACTTCTGAGAGTGGGGCGCCTTGAAGGCGGAGTTTCGCTGCCCCGATGATATGTGAGTTGATGATGATGGTGATGATGCGCCAGGAGAGGCCTTAAACTAAACTTAAGCTAATTAGGCGAATATGATATTAATGATAATGATGGCCAGATTATGTTCGGGGACCGTTTGGGCCTTAAACTCTCCTGACATTTATCTTACAGGTGAGAAAAAACCGAAAAAACTTCACCCAGGATACTAGTCCCGACCGAGGCTCGAACCCTGGCCCTCTGCGTGACAAGGCAGCACCTTACCTCGGGACAGCAGCGGTGGACGGCCAAAAAATGTACCTGAGAAAGGAAAACTATAGTATTATGTTTGAAAATTCATAAATAAAACTGAAATTAGATTTTTTTAATTTGTTGCAAATTTTGCTGAAAATTATTAAGAAACAGTAGGGTATTATTCAATAAATGTATATTTTGAATATGATGTGCAGGGATGAGAAAAATACCTATATGATATAGCATAAAAATGTCTTAGTTTTCATTGATCTGTAGATAACTCAGCTGCGATCCGAAGATCACATTTCGCTTAGATATAGAATTTCACTCGAAAGTAAAATAAAAGTGAAATTCTTATCAAAACAAGTAAATGGTGCAAAAAACATTAACATTGAATCTAATTAAAATTACAGAGGGAATTAACACGGTGAGGTAATTTACAAATTATAAATGAGTTGGAATATTTTTTTTTTTGTTTACACCTAACCTCATTAAGTTCAATGTATTCACAGAGTTGGAGTTTAATGAAGGCAAATGGAATTTGAAACTGGTATCATGAAGACATGGAACTTTCTATCAACTGGGCATTATAACTCTGGTTTTACTACAAGAAGTTTCCATGCCCCTCTTTCATTCCCCTACGAGTCTGCAATAACGTATTTTTAGAGACGTCTATAAAGATCACGTAGATCACTGTTATGCAGTCTTCTCCATTTGCCTGTCTGTTAATCTGTTTTTGGTTCAAAAATGTTCTTATGAACTTCATTATCAAATACTCGTATGAGGTGAGACGTAAAACATTTTTTGCGCGATAGTGCGTTTTGTCGTGCTTACAGCAATGGCGACCATGATTGAAAGTTCAACTTCCTACATTTCGGGGTTGCCAACCTAAATAACTATACTGTAATATTACATTTACACCCACGTGCGGGAAGTAAAATCATTGTCCTCTATGTATATTACGTACAAATGTATAACAAAAAATATCGAAACGGTAGTGTTAATATACATTATACGAAACAAATCACTGCATTTTAAATGAACTGAACTTTATTTGAAACAATATAAAACAATAAATACGTACTTGCGGCCATGTTATCCATAATGTTTTTCAAGGCCTCCTGTTGTTTCAACTAATAAACATTGCCCACACTGTTAACGTTAGTCAATTGTCTATAATGAACGCAAATATTTCCAACAAAGATGTTATTATTTTACTATTATTTATTATTTTGAAAACACAATCATGCAAAAAATAATGCACAACGCACGTTTGTGAAGTGTTTTACAGAATCTCGAAAATTAAAAACCTATCTATCGCTTGGTTTTTAAACATTTTCCCTCGATTCTGTAAAAACCACTTCCCAACCTCGCATCGTAATATACTATTATCCAATTCATTCATTAATCGAAGATTAACACTTATTTTGTTAGAGCACAATTTGTATATATCTCGCCATTATAGAATTGTCAGAGATTTCTATACAATGTTCGTGATATATATACTTCTAAACCGCTCAACAGATCTTCATGAAAATTTGTACATATGGGTTTGTAGTTGCAGTTAGTGTTTAGCCGATATCTCTTATACTCTAAAACTATAAAGCGTAAGAGTTCACCTGAAACGAAAATTTAAAAGTCGCTCTACCGGTCGCATATTTTCGATGTTTAACAACGAAATTTAATATATACTATTAAAATAAACCGAGGTAGGTACGTATTGTCCAAAACTAAGTTAAAGCAGACCATTAGATATAGCAGACCATTGGATATTTAACTGAAATCCAAAACTTTAATAAGAATTGATTCTAGCAAACCGCCATGTTTGGTTCGTTGCAATGAATAACTTTGTGTATACACATTTTCAGATACGGAGAGTGTTTAGCTACTACAATACTCTAAAAACATTAGGTGTAGGAGTTTACCTGAAACGAAAATTAAAAATCATATTTAATGTATTTAGGCGTAGCTCCGCACGCTGGGCATTAGCATTAAAATAAAATAAGAATTAAAAAGCGGGTCTTTATAAAGTAATCTTACAAACTAATTAGAGTTTTTTCTGTGTTAATAAATAAATCTCATTGTATATGGATGGTGAATGGCCTAAAGCGGATAGTAGGTAACGCGTTAGTAGGTAAACGCATGCATGTCTTATGCAGTATAGGCAAAAGGATTAAATTTTCTCATACGTTTTATTTTCTTCGTTATTATAAAACGTAACTAAACAAAAATGTGTACAGTAAGTACAAAAACAAATTGATATACTCTTTCGTTATTAAAACTCGGATTTTGTAGGCCTTACTTGTTGTATAAATATTCTTGTAAGCCCTTGTTTCCCTCAACGAGATTTAGGCGCTCTCCCCCTACAGGGAAGAAATTGAACCATACTAATTTAGGTACACTTGTTTTTGTAAAGATGTCATTGGAGTAGTTCGTGGTCTGCATTCCACCTCATAGTGATATCTAGGAAACCAAGGTTAGTACTAGGACGGGAAAATTCGGTAAATTTTGCTTAGAGACCTCTTTGTTCAGGCTTAAGGATCTTTTACGAGTCTGAAAATCTTCAGACTCGGGACCCACGGCTTATAAAGTCTCTCTCGAAGGACTTGCTCCTCGGATTTTTCCATCCTAAAAAAATCCATCAACCCCGGTCGGGTTTGAACCGCGACCCTCGGGACCAGGTGCAAGGAACATAACCACTAGTCCACCGCGGCCGATGGTTGTATAAATAATTTCGTATTAAGATGTTAATTATATAATTTTTACCTGGTAAGTCAGTCGTCCTCAACTAAATTATTAAACTTCAAGTTATTCTAATATGGAGGCCCTTCGAAAATAATGTTTAATCTTCTGCGTTTTAACTGGAACTGATGGTGTTGTATAGGTTGTATAACGGATTTGTGTCTGCGGTTATGTTCTCGTTGAGTAGGTCTTTATCCCTTGTTTCTTTTAGAATCTCTATGTCTTCATGGATGCTGATACTGTTGTTATTGTATTCTCTGTGTAGTATTGATATAGAGTTATCGATTTTTTTCAAATTGATGACCAGTTTCTAATATATATATATTTGGCAAAACTTGATTTTTCTTCTTACTTACTTACTTACTCACTGGCACTATCGAACCCGTAGGTTCATGGCCGCACGGACATAAGGTCTCCATACATCCCTATCCTGAACTAATGCTTTCCAATCATTCCCTGTATAATCTACTTCCCTCAAATCATAGTTAATGTTATTCTCCCACCTTATTCTTGGTCTACCAACTGGGCGTTTTCCCTCTGGCTTTCCCACAAGAAGCCTCCATGCAAGTCTTTCATTCCCCATACGGGCAACATGTCCTGCCCATCGCAGTCTACGAGACTTAACTGTTCTTATTATATCTGGCTTCCTATAAAGACCATGTAGTTCATTGTTATGTTGTCTTCTCCATTCACCTGTCTGTTCATCTCTCTTTGGTCCAAAAATTTTCCTAAGTACCTTATTCTCAAATACTTGTAATCTCCTTTCCTCTCTTGAAGTAAGAGTCCATGTTTCGCACCCATATAATATAACTGGTAGAATAATAGTTTTATATATTTTCAGTTTAACGTTTTTTGAAAGGGGTTGGGACATCAAGAGTCTCTGCAATGCATAATAGCACGCATTTCCAGAATTGAGCCTATGTTTAATTTCTTTGTGCATCTCATTCCTATTTGTGATTATTGTTCCTAGGTATTTGAATTCATCCACTTCCTCAAAATTTCCCTCATTTGTCATTAGCTGTCCTGTTCCATTATATAATGAATTTCTACGTGTGACCATATATTTAGATTTATTGATATTTACTTCCAGTCCTAATTTCTTAGTGTTACTCAATAGTGTGTGCGTGTTGTCCTTTAGTATCTCCTCGCTATCGGGCAACAATACTACATCATCAGCATAAACTAACAGCTTATTAATACAATTGAGTTGTAAGCCTTCCTCATTCTCTAACGATTTAATGGCATGATCTAGTACAAAATTAAATAGTAGAGGAGATAGTGCATCTCCTTGCTTTAGCCCATTCTGGATTTCAAAAGTGTCTGAAAACTGTTTGCCTACACGCACCCTACTCTTTGAGCCATTTAGACACATTCGTATAAGTCTAATTAACTTTTAGGAATTCCAACATTATTAATAAAAGTTTTGAAATGTTCCGAATGTCATGTGTTAAAGTTTCTTACTGTTTTGCCTATGTAGAATGTTTCACAACTATTGCATTTTAGTTTATAGACGCCTTTACTTTCATACATATTTGTTGTTCCTGTTTTGTTAGAAATTATGAATTTCAAAATGTTGATTAATTTCGTGTTATAAAACGACCGTTTGAGAAACAAATATTCATAAAACTAAATTACGATTACACAATATAATAGCATAAGCCTCCCTAAAATATAGCGGTGAAAACTGGATGTTGCATAATGAACATAAAACCGAATTACAAGCTGCATAATTATACAATATATTTACTCCTATTTTAGTTCTCACAAGGGAACTGTCAACCATTGCATGTCGAAACCTATCTTGAAATTTCTCCCAGATAGGCATCATGATGTGCCATGGCCGTGACCAAAAAAAATCTGTCGCTTTTAACTGCAAGGCACTAAAAATCCAGCACCAGATCTCATATTTAAATTACAGGGAAATAACTCCTGACTTCGTCGATTGGATAACTCTCACAACATGCCGTCCGCGCCGCAGCCCACCTCACTTAATTTCGCTCTATTCAAACATGGACGTCCAACTGCTTCTCACAGTGTGTTGCCATTGCTGGATTCTGGCTTCGATTTCTGTGCCTTGCAATTAAAAACGGTGGCTAATAATTTGGACACCTCCTTGATACTTGATACATAACAACGCTTCTCTGGGGGAAATTTCAAGGTAGGTTTCGGCATGCAATGGTTAACGGTTCCTTGTAAGTATTACCAACATAATATTGAAAATAACAACACTCAGCAACAAAAAGAAACTTTTTTTTTGTCTCAGAAAGAAAAATATGTGATTCTGATATTATTTTCCTGAATTCAAATATGATATCGGTTTTTCTCCATCACGCAAGGTTTCCGAGAGACAGGAATTTATATTTTCAAACACTTTCATATTTTCTACATTCGTAACTACACAATATTCGAACATTCGGACTCGCCTAAGAAGTAAGAAATGACAATTTTCTGCTATATTTCGTCTGTGAAGCATCCCTCTTGACGGTCCAACAATAATCGACCAGCGTATTAGGATTCCATTTGCCTTGATATCTCTTTTCCATAGCTGAAATCTCCTGAGTTAGATCATTTGGTTTTATTTTACAATGGACAAATGGACGAAAAAAGTTTATTAAAAAATAATTATATAAATCCATTAATTGAAATTGAAATAAAAAAACTGTGGGTGATGGAGAAATTCCGAATACATATTTGAAAACACGATAAAAAAAACTGCATTAAGTACAACTATTGGTACTCATGAGACAAAAATCATGTTGACCAGTGTAATCAGTCAAGCCATTTTATACAGTAGTTAATACTAATAGATAGAAAAAGTTAGCCTTAACCAGGATTTGAACCCGAAGTCTCCAGCTTTACACACTGACGTTCTTATCACTTGTGCTACTCAGGTAATTCCAGTACTAGACACATTTTTTTGTCATTTAAATCCCCTTACACGCATAGTAGTCAACTTAAATTCTGATTACATCATGGTTTACTCTAAAATGTTAAAATATTTCAAATGATATGTGGCACCATTCATAGAATGCAAACATAAAACAAGGAAGGATACAAGATTAGAATACAAAGTGCAGAAATGAACCTACGGGTTCGTTAGTGCCAGTGAGTGAGTTAATACTTTCATGTGGCATAAAATCCCCAAAAATTATACACCACGTCTATCGTGCCCCGAGATTGAAAATTTGCAAATAAATTAATTTAATCCATTCATTGAAAGTTTAAGCCACGCCGGGTACAGAACCAAAATGTTGTAAATATTGTTTCTATACACCCTGTATATGTTTGCAGCCAATGCAACACTACTATATCGTAGTTCATCTTAAATTACTTGCATATCAGCAAGCTCGGAGAAATTATGTAGAATTTCCATATTGCTTTTATGTATTAAGTAAACAAAGGGTGGAATCGGATGTTCCTGTGTTCACCAATAACGTACTACAACATTTGCTTAATCTCGAACGCACTCTACAGTACACCCTTCCTCACACATAATGTCATAGAGTACATCCATCCGATTTATATTCAATCTCCGACATTATGTCCATGTGTCTCCTTCATTTCAGGCCTTATTATGGCTACGTCAGAATGCTCGAAGAAATCTACTGTAACATGTTTTGGTATTTCAAATTCTGCACACACATTTACCAACTTGTTCATCAACGCTTTTAAAAATGTATCGCCTCATCACAATTTACACACAAGATCACAAGATACTTTACTTTTTTTTTGTCTCCGTTTCATTTTTTACGCTTTTTTCCTTTTTTTGTTTTATTCTATTGTTTAACCTTATTGTTTTACGTTTTTGTTAACTTTATTTCATTCTCACATGTAGACACAAGGACAGGACGCACACCTAGATCCAAGGTGGAGATTTAAAATCCCCTACCCCGCCGGGAATCGAACCCGGGTCGCCGGAGTGAAAGGTAGGGCTCTACCGACTACGCCACGGCGACGGACAATTTCGATACCATAGTAGTTTATACACTCAATCTTTCACAATACTTACTATCCTTTTGTCCTTTATATCCCTCCTCATCACACTGTATATTATTCATTATCTTTTATGGTCTCACTTACCAAAACATGGAATTCCCTTCCGCCCTATGTCAGAGACTGTCAAACTATAACATCCTTCAAAAACAAATTAAAGAATTATTTAATAACAAACTAACTTATACACCTCACTGATAGTATTCTTTTAACAATTAATAAATTTAATTATCTATGAAAATAATATTAAGATTAACAAATATTTTCTTTTGTTTTGTTTTAAATATTGTACAAACATAAAATTAGTTTTCTATATCTCATTATTTTTCTTTGTTTTATATATACATTAGACAGGGACAATTTAATATGTCTTGATTGTATACATTTTATTATTAGTTTTAGTCTTAATTTTAACTAACATTAACTAGTTGCATTATAGATCGAAATATAATAGATATCTTTTTGATCAATTTTTTATTTAGTATTTAATATTAGAGTTCATTGTGATTGTTATATTCTGATGTAATATATGTTTGCCCTGGTGAGTGGAAGAGAAGGCCACATGGCCTTAACTCCACCAGGCTAAATAAATAAATCTAAATAAATCTAAAGACTATCCGACACAGAGGTACATTCACCTGCTTCGTTTATGGATGATTTATGGACTGTCGTATCATCCCGCGTACACTCGCCCTAAGTAAGCTGGGTAATTCATTAATGTATTTGGTCCTGACTGTGCATGGTTGGTACCTACAATTAGACTGACTGTAATATTATAATAATAAGTAATAAACCCATTTTACAACGTTTCTGAAGATCAAAGGTTGAATGAAATGTTTGCTGTCTCTGGCTAGGAGATAGTGATTACAACACTTCCATTTTAGTAACTAGATTTAGCTACTTATCATATAGCCATCCAGTTTTCCTCACAAGATTGAGGGTAACCCATTCCAATCCCTGTCTTCAAATGAAAAAATCAATTGTATGGTCGGGAATCGATCCAGTACTCCTGAAATACAGAACTAAAATAAACTTATAAGTGGTTATTATCCTATATAGTACAAACAGATATAATATTTATTATTCTATATTTAATAAAAACAAAAAAATAATTATGCCAATAAATTAAAATTATCAAAAATAATCTCACGAATGATTTCCACATCATTGATAAATTTATCTAGATGATTTGAAAATTAAGAGTGGCATTTGTTAGGTTTATTTAACGAATAAAATCAAGCTGTTTACTCAAAAATTATTATTTCTTCTTCTTTTCTTCTTCTTCCTTCCAAGTATTAGGCCGAGGCCTGTTACGATCCTATAGAAAATTTTCCCTTATGGGAAATTCTCGTATAAGACTTGAAAGCATAATAATAGTCCCTTCGATTGGTTGCTGGCCAAAGGAAGGCAAGACCAGTGATGGGGCTGCCATCTTATAGCCTCTGGTGAGGCTTTTCTGGAGAAGAAAAGAAAATAAAGGAAAGAAGAAATGGAAAAAAGGAAGGACTCCCTAGCCCTCGGATGCCCTAATAGCGTCGGGGTCGAAAAAACAAGAGTTAACCAAGAGAGGTTAGATAGTAAAGTTAAAAGCGTGCAAAACACAAGTAAGTGGAAGAAATGTTTTGCACAGCTTGGGCACCTTGTGGTCGCCATCCACATATCCCCTAGATGAGGACCCCTGAGGGGTTAAATATACTTACTAGTATTTTAAAATATTTATATATTTAATGTAAACGGTGATGTTTGAAAACAAATCAAAAATGTGTTGTTAAGTTTAATTTATTTATTCACTGCAACTTGATATTTATTGTCAAATAGGATTGCAATATTGTAAGAATTCGCCCTAGTGAAGAAAAAATGAAACACATCAAACTGTATATTATAACCAACATTATAGGTTATTAATTTATTTTTTAGTAAACAACCAGTAAAATCAGTATTTAAAAAACACACTTATTGGTCACCCAATTATCAAATGTGTAGATCGAAGGAATCTGTACATTATTTGATATATTCAACGTATTTGTTGGAGAGTCAGTCACTGCAAAATAATGATGTAGTCTGTTCAGAATATTAAAAAGGAGGATGTTTATTTATCACATAAGCAGGAGCTGGTAACGAGAATTCGATAAAGATAGAGGTGAAATATGACGGTCATTCGTTGTAAAACAAAATTAATTGAAACGTGATTGGTCAGTAACTCCCACTTGGGGCATGAGTTAAATAGTCCATAAAATGAATATTAATTAAACCAGTTCATATTGAATCGCACAATAGGGTTTCAATGTAAATGGAAATTTTAACTTTTAGAATAACTTAGGTACATGTGAAACAGATGTACGAACTAAAATTCCAATGGCAAAAAAATGCAACTAAGACATTATATGGAGTAATTTGCAACAAAAATATTCCAAAGAAAACTAAAATGAAAATTTATAAGAGCATAACACGGAATATTTTGTCATATGGAAGTGAAACTTGGTCTTTGACGGAATTACAAAAGAATAAAATTAGAACAGTTGAATTTGATTATCTTAGAAGAAACATTCGAAAAATAAGACAGGATAAAATAAGAAATGAATTCCTTTGGAAAGAAATTAATGTCACTACATCTGTTGTTAATAGGATTAAAAATCAAACTCTTAAATGGTATGGCCATGCACAAAGAATGGAAAATAAAAATTGGCCAGAAAATATATACCAATGGTCACCCCTGGAAAAAATAAACGTGGCAGACCAAGATGGAAATGGTAAACTTATGTCAGAACTACAATGGATGATAGGAATTTGGAAGAAGGAGATTGGAATGATAGAAATAAATGGAAACTGAAGACGGCAAACCTATAAGTGGAGGAAAGCCGAAGAAGAAGAAGAAGAATAACTTAATCTAGTCAGACACACTAACATACAGTTGAGCAATTATAATATGACCGTTTAATCTTGATAGACATTTTAACTCTATTAAAATATTTTCTAGAGAATAAATCTAGGAAAAATGCTGGGCATAAAGCACGTAGTGTATAAATATCCTAATGCAGATCTTTTGCAGTAGATTAGAATGTGAAACGCAGCAGTAGAAGCCCAAGGGAGAAGACTAATACAATCTTGAGCCACTCGGTTCTTATCTTCACTCCCTACCGGCCTTGCTGGCGATCTGCCATTTCACCATATAATTTGATGTGATATGGCCCAAGCTGCTAAGCCTTCCTTTTCTCTCCTCGTCCTGGTGTTAGAAAACGTCCTTCTACCATTATCGCGACAAATTCCTTCTATCTCTTATATTCTTCGATCAATTTTCTATAGGGTGTTTAAACGTCTTGTTTCATTAGCCTCTTCTAACATGTGACTTATTTATCCGATTGTTTAGGTTTGATGTTTAATTATGCTACAAGGTTAATACGATCAAGATACAGGGTGTTCCAAAATGATGGACGGGGTTTCAAAGTTATTTAATTTCCCTTACATGATATATATATATATATATATATAATATATATAAAAGAACAAAAGTTACGTAGCGTAGTGGTTAAGGCACTGAACTACAAGCCGGAGGGTCGAGGGTTCAAGTCCCGTTGGGGACCCAAACCCTCTGGCGCCACTATGGCCCCGGAGTCGACTCAGCCTCTAACGTAAATGAGTACCAGATAATTGTTCTGGGGATAAAGGCGGCCGTCACCCGGCTGACATAAAGTGTCAATTGTCTAGAAAAAGTGGGAGCCTTAACCTCCTACTACCCCAAGGGCCTCCTGAGGCCTGTTGTGGGATCATTTTACTTTTTTCTTTAGCAAATCGCCATGTTTGATTCGTCGTAATGTATAATTTTGTGTTTACATATTTTCAGGTACGGCGAGTGTTTAGCTGATATTATACTCTAAAAACGAAGTGTAGGAGTTTACCTGAATCAATATTAAAAATCATATTTCATTTATTTTGGAGTAACTGCACACGCCGGGCATTAACTTGAATTTCATAATAAGTTATTAATAATGGAGTTATGAATTAGCTCAATTGTTTTGTTTAATTATCTAATAGACAGGTATTGTGATACGAAGATTTTCTGTGTGTCACGTGATAAGTTCTTACGTTAGACAAGTTGAACAATGAATGATTCAGATTAGTTTATGAAGATGGCCGTGTTTTATTAACGAACTATGTTATCGTCTTTACTAATCTTGATACCTTTATCTTCCCTGTCACGTGGCGTCATATGCGCAGAAGTGTGCGCATTGATTCAGTCAACCAAGAAGACCAAGAATAGCAAGTACTGTAATGGCAGTCTGCTTTATGAAGTGTTTTATTTCGGGACGGCATAAGTGCGGGACTGAAGATAGAATGCGTTGGATTGCTCCTAGTGTGGATTATTAAAAGTAAGATTATTTTCTTTATTGTAATACGTATGAGTGTTAAGATATATATTTCATTATGAATGATATTACTATTAAGAAATCTTGTATTATTTTCACACTCAGGTTGTTTCTATGATTGTTAAAATAATTTTCTTTATGATTTTATACAGTATATACCTGTTTTTCATCTTTATGTTAAATAACATTTGAAACGTAAAGAGTTTGGCCTCAAAAAGTGGATATCTGAGTTTCGATATACTTTTGGTTTTAAAATGAAGTTTGGGATATAACTTTAAACATTAATAAATAAAAAACTCGGATAATACACAAATAAAGGAGAAAAATAAATTATAAAACATCATTTTATATGTTGCCTGAAGAATGTAGTGGCCATTGTAGTTACAAGAACTCTATGGTGGAAACTTTATCTCCATAAGAGAGATAAAATTTATTAAATTCTGTATTGTAATGAAAATGGCAGTGTTGGGATTCCAAAATTACACAGAAATAAATTGAAATACCTGTATAACAAACTCCTGCCACACAATAAAAAAATAAAGTTCGTATTAAAATATATAACCAAAGGGAAAACGCCCAGTTTGTAGACTAAGAATGAGGTGGGAGAATAACATTAACATGATTTGAGGGA
Organism: Diploptera punctata; assembly: GCA_030220185.1. Taxonomy (NCBI): domain Eukaryota; kingdom Metazoa; phylum Arthropoda; class Insecta; order Blattodea; family Blaberidae; genus Diploptera; species Diploptera punctata. Next base: position 738,917 of record JASPKZ010001240.1, on the reverse strand, counting down.
AATTGATTGTATGGGGATGATTGGAAAACATTAGCTCGGGATAGGGATATATGGAGAGCTCTTGTCCGCGCGGCCATGAACCTAAGGGTCCGGAAGTACTAGTGAGTTAGTTATTTAAAACATATAATAAACACTTTAAATAAAGAAAAAAATACCAACATATATGTATAATAAATAAAGGGGTATATGGACTTCTGGTATAACCCTTATGATACAAGGAATGGCTGTTCTCTGTCACCGTGCCGGCGCCTACGAATATTCGATCGGAGAACATGTTGGCCAATGTGATAACACACGTTGCCGCTAGTAAATTGCCGACATGTTTACTCACATATAAGGGGGCAAATTAAGGTTAGAAAATTGCCGATTTAGTATACCAAATTAATTTAGCGTTCACTTGTTTCTTAGCAAGTTTCTGTGATAAGTTGGCTACGCTGTCTGAGCAATGGCTAATACATATTTTACATTGTAATTATGGCAATTTTAGGTTATTTTGAGCTGAACTCCTCGCTTCATTATAAGGCATGCCTCACTTTTTTAGAAAAATCAACATTTATATATAGGCCTATATATATATATATATATATATATATGTGGGCACGCCGTAGCGTAGTGGTTAAGGCACTGCGTTACAAGTCGGAAGGCGAGGGTTCAAGTCCCGGTGGGGTCAGGATTTTTAAACTGACCAAAAACCCTCTGGCGGCACTATGGCCCTGGGGTCGACTCAGCCTCTAACGGAAATGAGTACCATAGCTTGTTCTGGGGTAAAGGCGGCCGTCGCGCAGGGCTAACAACCCGGCTGACATCAAGTGCTGATTATCAAGAAAAAGTGGTAGCCTTAACCTCCTACTACCCCAAGGGCCTCCCAAGGCCTGTAGTGGGATTACTTTACTTTATATATATATATATATATATATATATAGAGAGAGAGAGAGAGAGAGAGAGACAGACAGAGAGAGAGAATTTGGAAATCAAGAGTGGCATTTGTTAGGACTATTTAACAAATAAAATTAAGCTGTTTACTCACAAATCATTGTTTAACTATAGTTATTTTAAAATATTTATATATTTAATGTAAACGGCGATGTTTGAAAACAAATCAGAAATGTGAGGTTATGTTCATTCACTGCTGCTTGATCATATTATTTATTGCCAAATAAGATCGCAATATTGTAAGAGTGCACCCAAGTGGAGAAATAATGAAACACATCAAACTATATATCATAATCAACATTACGGGTTATTCATTTATTTTTTTAGTAAACAACTCGGTAAAATCAAGGAATCTTTTCATTATTTGCTATATTCAGTGTAATTGTTGGAGAAAAATAATGCTTTGACCTGTTCAGAACATTAAAAAGGAAGAGCTTTTTTTATCACAAAAGCAGGAGCTGATAAAGAGAAATCGATAAAGAGCGAGGTGAAACACGACTGTCATTGGTTGTAAAACAAGATTCATTGAAACGTGATTGGTCATTGACTAGCATTTGTGGCATGACTTAAATAGTGTAGATAAATTCACTCCTAACTTCGTGAGTCGTGAATTTATCGATAATTTGGAAATCATTCGTGGCATTACTTATGATAAATCTAAGGAGAACAGTTTTTTTATTTGGTACCTGTGTCTCCTGAACATTTGTATTCAGCTTTTGTAATTTCTATATTTTTCCTCCTCTCCTTGCCAATCCTTTATATATGGGATTTGAAAAGCTTAATTTTCTCCTATTTTTTTTGTGAGTATAATGTTATCTTACAATGCTAGGTTTCCTAGTGTGTGGCATTTGAGTGTAGTCTAGTGTGCGTCCGTGCCGTTCCGATAGATAGTATCATGTTGTCATGTCGCTGTTTGTCTTTGAGCGTTCATGCTATGTATTTTATCTTGTCTTGTATGTAAGATAGGTCTAGCATGTCGTGTAAACTGATTCGGTGTACACTAAGTTGTGCTTACCTAACCTATCGTCTCTAATCTAATTCCAATAACGTTGCATGATATGATATATACAGCCTATATCTTATTCATGTTATAATAAAACATAGCTCAACTTTGCGTTGTAGTTGACAATTAGTTACGTGTAGTAAAAAGCGATAGTTGTAACATATTAGAAAGCAAAGAATCCAGAAAATCGAAAAGAGGCGTGGTATACCTGATTTAAAGGTATGTAAGCCATATTTAAAATCAAATTTAAGTACGAGAATAAAATACTTAGGATTTTTTTGGACCAAAGAGAGATGAACAGACTGGTGAATGGAGAAGACTACATAACAATGAACTACATGGTCTTTATAGGAAGCCAGATATAATAAGAATAGTTAAGTCTCGTAGACTGCAATGGACAGGACATGATGCACGTATAGGGAATGAAAGACTTGCATGGAAGCTTCTTGTAGGAAAGCCAGAGGGAAAACGCCCAGTTGGTAGACCAAGAATGAGGTGGGAGAATAACATTAACTATGATTTGAGGGAATTAGATTATACAGGGGATGACTGGAAAGCATTAGCTCAGAATAGGGATGTATGGAGAGCTTATGTCTGCGTGGCCATGAACCTATGGGTTCGATAGTGCCAGTGAGTAAGTAAGTATTCCAAAATGGCCGTAACGCTATACATGTATATATATATATATATATATATATTAAATATATTAAATGTTCAACATTGAGCAATGCAAGCTTAATATGGTATGATAAGAAAAATAAATGGGCCGGGTTCGAACCCCGTCCAGGCATGTATTTTTCTTATCATACCATGTACATATATATATATATATATATATATATATATATATATATATATATACATGAATTAAGAAACTTTGGATAATTTTATTGGCACAAAAGAAAAGTTATTTTTTGGTAATTTTGAGTACCTTGTTCCCTCAAGAGCCAGAATGTGAAATAGTGCGTTATATTACTTTTTTTTTCAAATACTAATATTTATATTATATTTTTTAATATTAATATAAGTACCTATTATATGGGGCACGCCGTAGAGTAGTGGTTAAGGCACTGCGCTAAAAGCCAGAAGATCGAGGATTCAAGTCCCGGTTGCGTCAGGATTTTTAAATTGACCCAAACCTTCTGGCGGCACTATGGCCCTGGGTTCGACTCAGTCTCTAATGAAAATAAGTACCAGACGCTTGTTCTGGGGGTAAAGGCGGCCGTCACGCAGGGCTGACAACCCGGCTGACATCAAGTGCCGATTGTCCAGAAAATGTGGGAACCTTAACCTCCCACTACCCCAAGGGCCTCCTGAGGCCTGTAGTGGGAATACTTTACTCTTTACCTATTATATATCAGTTTTCCTTAATTAAAATGGATTTTTATTAAACATTTTAAATAGTTTATATAGTTACTTAAAACTAATTAACCAAGTTTTTTTAAACAAACATCAATTTTAATTGAGGTAGACTGAATTATAACTGTTAATTATAGCCTATTAACATTAAAAAAATACTACATAATCTCAATTGTGACTAAAATGAACTTTTGACGTATTAATTGTGCTTTATATTATAGTGAAATAGTACTTTATAAATCGTCCGATTTTTTTTATTATTATTATTATTATTATTATTATTAGTATTGTTATTATTATTAGTATTGTTATTATTATTAGTATTGTTATTATTATTAGTATTATTATTATTATTATTATTTATTAGTAGTATTGTTATTAGTATTATTATTATTATTATTTTTATTATTATTATATATAATTATTATTATTATTATTATTATTATTATATTACTATTTTTTATATATTACTATTATTATTATTACTATTATTATTACTATTATTATTACTATTATTATTACTATTATTATTACTATTATTATTACTATTACTATTACTATTACTACTATTATTATTACTATTATTATTACTATTACTATTATTATTATTATTATTATTATTATTATTTATATATTATTATTATTATTATTATTATTATTATTATTATTATTATTGATGTTTCTCCTTCATATATATACATATTCCGTGACTCCAGGAGATACGAGATTGGATGGACCGACAAAATTGGCTATTAGGAATCGGACGATGTCAAAGACATTGATCAACCGATGATCTATCATCTATCTATTATTATTATATTATTATTATTATTATTATTATTATTATTATTATTATTATTATTATTACTATTATTACTATTATTATTATCATTATTAGATATTTCTAAGCTTCATTTTAAAACAAAAAATATTTCGAAAATCGGATGTCTATTTTTCTGTGCCGTAACCAGTGTGTATATTAATTTGGATCACCTGTTTGGCTTAATGTTCTCGTTTGGCCTAGGATTTTCCTTTTAAGGGATTACCTGTCCTATAATTGTTGCTTCCACTGCTTTATTGTTCTAGATCATTCTAGTTAACTATTTTTATTCTGTAGCGAAATGAATATGTAAAATATTACATAGCTATGGTTTCAGGCAGAATTTAGCTGTTATAGTTTCCTGGTTTTTTTTACTTACATTCGCTAAGCGGGGGAGGCAGGAAGCTATGTTTGACGAAGCAAACCTCACACCATCGTCCTCGACCCACGCTATAAAGCGAACTAGTAAACATGTTTTTATCTAAATGAAGAATATTTAATATTTATAGGAATATCTCGCTCGATAAGCACAATTGAATGGAACCACGTAGTTTGCTAATTTATTATGTAGACACTATTTACGATTAAACAAACGCGAGGCAAGTTGTGTGTCGAAACCCTGGGTCCTCAAGAAACTACAAATATGAAGTGAGTCGTATATGTTCCAACTCATATTTTTTAACAGTTGCGTTTGTATACCACCACTTTATAGTTACAGCATTTTGAGAAACACCACAATTTTCATTCATTTTTTATATCACATATTAGTCAGCAATGTCTACCGCTGTGGTCTCGAGATAACCTGCTGACTTGTCACGCAGCGGGCCCGGGTTCGATCCCCGGTCGGGACAGTTACCTGGATGAGGTTTTTATCGGGGTTTTTCCTCGCCTGTAAGACGAATGTCGGAAAACTTTAAGGCCCAAACGGTCCCCGAACGTCATATGGCAATCACAATCATCATTATTCATATTCGTCTTAGATTATGCTTAGGATTAGGGACTCTCCTGGCGCACCACTATCATCATCACCCATCTTGTCATCGGGACAACCTAACCTCGCCTTCCAGGCGCCCCAACCTGAGAGATGGGTTACAATTAAGCCAATGCCAGGAGAGAACACCAGAAATGTCCAAAATGACAAACTGGGGCATTAAAAAATATTAGTCAGCAAAGGTTGGAATAGGAATGACATTATTTAGAACTGGTCGCAACACTACATTAGATGATGTAGAATTGAATCTTTATTTTCAATGTTTAAGTGTTACTGTAACGTCATACTTCCATGATCTTGATAGACTAATTTACTTACTTACTCACTTACGAATGTAGAAAATATTAAAGTGTTTGAAATTATAAATTCCTGTCTCTCGGAAACCTTGCGTGATGGAGAAAACCCGATATCATATTTGAATTCAGGAGAAAAAATGCTATCAGAATCACGTATTTTTCTTTCTGAGACAAAAAAAAATATTTTTGTTGGTCAGTGTAATCATTAATTTTTAATTAATTAAACAAAAATAAAACTACGTTTTATTTTTATTTAATTAATAAACATGGATTTTCATCAAGTAAACACTAACTCAATTGATTATTAATTTTTAATTGTGTAATTTATATAAGCAAAACTGGCGTGGATCCACATTCATACACCTTCCAGACTTTAGTATATTTCTTGTACTACTACTATTCCCGTTCGTTCCACTACGGAGACATAAGTGCTTCCCTAGTGGGAAATTTCTTAAATAACTAACTCACTGGCTGTATCGAACCCGTAGGTTCATCGCCGCGCGGACATAAGTTCTCCGTACATCCCTCTCCTGAGCTAATTTTTTTAATCAACCCCTGTATAATCGACTTCCCTCAAACTATGGTTAATGTTATTCTTGGTCTACCAATTGGGCGTTTTCCTTCTGGCTTTCCTGCAAGAATCTTCCATACCCGAATTTCTTAACCATACTAATTTAGTTACTCTTATTTCCCTACAGATATCAGCGAGATATATGCGGTTAATACGTCGCTCCGTGGGGATATCCAGTTGTAAAGTAAAGTATTACTTGGAGGGATGAAAGTGGGTTAAATTTTACACATAGGCATTTTTACTCAGTCTTCGGCTTATTTAACGAGCCTGAAAATCTTTAGACTCGGGGCTCCCGGTTTAAAGTCCTTCACAGAGGAATTCTTCCTTGGATTTTTCTATCCTAAAAACCCAAATCCCGGGTATGAACCCGGGTATAAACAAGAACAGCTGCTGACGTTTATTTCAAATAACTTGTAATATAATGAATAAAAATATCAAAAATATAAAAATTGTATTGAATGCACTTATTTAGGAACAAATTTAGACCATTCAGGTAATAACACAATGGAAATTAAAAATAGAATCGCACAAACAAAACAAGCAATAAATGCTTTAAACTCTGTTTGGTGGAGCAATAATATTACAAAAAATAGAAAATTACAAATATATCAAACCATAATTCAGATCATTTTAACATATGGTGCTGAAGTTTGGCAAATTCCTACCAGGGAAATAAAAAGAATTTTAAGTACAGAAATTGATATTTTAAGAAGATCAGCTGGAAAATGTAGAATGGATAGAACTCGAAATAAATAGGGGAAATTATGGGTGTACAAGAGGAGCCAGACATCATAGACATTATAGAAAAGAAAAGATTAGTGGTATGGCCATGTCAAAACAATGCCAGAGCAAAGATTGCCATAAAATTGTTATGGAATGGATCCCAATGGAAAGGAGGAAGAGAGGAAGACCGAAGAAAACTTGGATAAGAGGGGTACAAGCAGCTATGAATATCAGAGGATTGGAAGAAGATCAATGGATGGACAGAGAGGAATGGCGTATGGTTTTCGAAAGACGACGGCAGCTGCCATGATACCGGACGATGATGATGATAGAAGTTGTACTTGAAAAATTCCCGATTTTTACTTGTCATTAAATTCTTTTTTCTTTGTGATTCTTTTTCTTACACATGTGAATAGTTAATTTTAAAATATATAACAATTTACAGATAAGCCTGTATCTATGGAGTTAAGTTAGTTGTTGCATTCCTTCCTTTGGTGTCAGTACGAGAAGCGACTCATAGTTTTGTTTGAAAGTATATGCAATTTTTGTTACAAAAGTTGGTTCCATTTGCAGTTAATTGGAACCTTGTACTCAACGCTGATAAAATTACTCTTAATGTGCAAACTCCGTACACTTGAGACAAGATCTTACTCCTAAATATTTTCTCAGAAACTCGTCGAAATTATTCCTAGTACCGCTTCCCCAAACTTTATTTCTAGAAAAAATGTTGGCGCTGTGGAAGCTAGCACTATATTTAATTACTCACTAAAACACCACTTAAATGCAATTAATAGTTATATAATGATACATTAAAAATATTTAGGTCCTAAATTTAATTATCTTTAACTCATTTTACTCGTATATGTGAAAAAAAGTGGGACTATTTCCTGTCATGACCACTGGTTACAACAGTTATTCTATGAACCAGTGATAACCACATTAATAACCAGCGATAATCACACTAATAACTAGCGATTAAATCCACGGCTCTGTCGATAACACAGTATCTCTGTCGTTAATAACTGATTTATGTCCGAATTTAACCGCGTAAAAAAAAAGGCGTTTCATGGGATTAATAGAGTAATTGAATTAGGTTAGGTTAGCTTTTAGATTCATTACATTTTAAATCTGTTCAAATACGTAAAAAAAAAAAAAAACTCTTCTATGGAATTCAATATGGCCGACGGTTACAACGTAAAACACATTTCCAATCGTAAATTTCACATTACATTAACATACTTTCACGATGGTAATTTTCCGGGAATAAATTGCATTAAAAATGTGTTAAGTTGCGTAAGTAAAATGTTGTATATAGAATGTTAATACAATATATTCTAAAACATTTGCAAATTTTTATTTTTATATATGGTAAGGTTTAAAGCTCTCGTTGTTTCGTATTAGAAATGGTTTCGGAATTTAATATTGAACATAAAAGAGGATATGCATTTTTATGAGATATAAATGTTCTTTTGAAAAAACTGATATTATTTAATCAATTGAATTGTATTATTATTGTTATTATTATTATTATTATTATTATTATTATTATTATTATTATTATTATTATTATTATTATTATTATTATTATTATTATTATTATTTCATTGCCATTGATTCCCTGAAGTAGTATCCGCCCGGAGATCCGAATGGGATACTATTTTGTCCCCAGTGGAACCCATGTCCGCGTTTCTTAACATCCAAATACGTAGAAATAGTAATTAAAAACAGGAATGAGGTATAGAAAGAAATTAAAAATATACTGAATTCTGGAATTGCATGCCATTGCGCATTAGAGGGAGGCTTGTCACCCCAACTTCTCTCAAACATGTTAAACTGAAAATAAATAAAACTGTTATTCTCCCAGTTATACGTATGTACGCGCGAAATATGGATTCTTACTTTAAGGGAGGAGATAATATTAGTGATCGAGTATAAAGTTCTTAGAAGAAATGTTGGACCGAACAGAGACGAACAGACAGGTCAGTGGATAAGATTACCAAGAATAAGCTACGTGATCTTCATGGAAAACCAGATACAGTATAATAAAAAAGAGTTAAGTCTCCTATTCTGCAATAGATAGGACATGTGGCACAAATGGGGAATCAGAGAGGGTCATGGATACTTCTTGTACTAAAACCAGAGGGTAAACACTTAGTAGGTAGACCAAAAAAAAAAACGGTGGGAGAATAAAACAATTTGAGGCGGGATGATTGGAGAAAATTATCTCAGGGTAGGAATTTATAACTGCTTATGCCCACGCGATCGTGAATATAAGGGTACAATGGTGTCAGTTCCTTTAGAACGTATTTTATATGTCCCTGCTTCCCGGACCTTATAGGTACACTACATAACAAGAGAGGATTTTCAAACTCTGGATCATATACATTCTTAACATGGAGAGACTCCAAGAATGAATGATCAGCTCAATGCAAGGGCCACTTCTGAGGAACATGAACAGTTAAGAGAAGGCATTCATACAGGTACTAAAAAGGATGAATATGATAGGGTAACTATTATAGTCAGATGTTGTTCATGGACTATTCGAGTCTTTAATTTCCTTGAAGTATTTGTATTGTAAGCCCTTGTTTTCCCTTTACAGAGATTTAGGCGCACTCCCCCTACAGGGAAGAATTTGAACCGTACTAATTTAGTTACACTTGTTTTCGTATAGATATTTTGAGTGGTCCGTGGTCCGTGGTCAGCGTTCCGCCTCATACTGACATCTAGGAAACCAAGGTAGTACTAGGACGGACAAAAATTAACTAAATTTTGCTTAAGGGTCTTTTCATTCAGGCTTAAGGATTTTTTACGAGCCTGAAAATCTTCAGACCCGGGACCCACGGCTTAAAGTCCCTCCCGGAGGACTTGCTCCTTGGATTTTTCCGTCCTAAAAAATCCATCGACCCCGGCCGGGTTTGAACCCGCGACCCTCGGGACCAGACTCAAGGCGCATAACCACTGGTCCACAGCGGCCGGTGGAAAAAAAAAATAAATAAAAAGAAAAACACTTCGCCCATAAAACTGTCTCGACCGAGATCGAACCCTGCCCATTGCGTCCGATGCATCGAGAACAGCTGTGGTTAGTTTTTGTGGACTCCAATTCATGTTAATAAAATAAAGACAGCCTTAATAAAAAATCTTTGCAATTATATTAATGTATCTTCAATGTTTTATGTAAACTGTCTTTGACGCTGGGATAAATTTATGCTTCTATCTCTGACAGATAGTAACTTAATTGGTTAAAAGTCTGTAAGAAAAAGGACTTCGCAGTAATCTGCCTCTCAGTATAGAGTAAAATAGATATTCTTTCTGTTGTAATTTAGAAGGAAGTTTGTATTTTCAACTCATTTGAACGGAATACTATAGTTCATTCTCCACCTCCATACTAAGAATCTTGCCTTTGAGACAAGTTAAGACAAATAGAACATAGGAGTACATTCCAAGTTCATAGCTAATGGAGTTTACATACTTGGACGGACGACAGAAGTTGCTGTATTTGCACTCGGATGACTATATATCTCGAACTTTCCAACTCTCCTATGATCTGTACGATAAAATGTTCTCTCTGATAAGTTTTACCAATCTCATGTACCGCTAAAAGTAAATGTGTTTTAACGAAAAGTATTTTATAAAAGATGAGTTGCTTGACCTAGCTGTTAAGTATTCAATAATATATTCTTTGGTTTAGTCTACACTTTCGTAGAGCGTTTTCCTCATTACTGAAATGGCCGCCCGAGGGCAAATCGAAATTCAATACATGAGATACAAGATGGGTTGAAAGATAGGAACAAGTGTGAACTTTTGCTCCCCATATCTTATCAGACATCTCAATATCTGGGTCTTCATGGTTGATCCTTGTGGTACTACAGAGTTCAAAGGTTTTTAAAGTTCATTTTCAACAATTACTCAAAAACATGATTCAAACGAAGGATGCAGTGTCTCAAAAAGTATTACCTCTTCCGAGCTAAGTTCCAGTTGTAATGTTAACAAACCAGAGGTATGACTGCATTTCCATTGGTCGAATAACTATCGTACATTTGAGCGTGTAAGAAAATGCAGTTCCCTCTCTAAACTCGAAATAGAGAAAATAAAAATAATAAAAATATGTATTATGTATATATTATGGGTGCGAAACATGGACTCATACTTTAAGGGAGGAGAGGAGATTACGAGTATTTGAGAATAAAGTTCTTAGGAAAAGTTTTGGACCAAAGACAGATGAACAGACAGATGAATGGAGAAGACTACATAACAATGAACTACATGATCTTTATAGGAAGCCAGATAAAATAAGAACAGTTGAGTCTCGTAGACTGCGATGGGCAGGACATGTTGCGCGTATGGGGAATTAAAGACATGAATGGAAGCTTCTTGTAGGAAAACCAGAGGGAAAACGCCCAGTTGGTAGAGTAAAAATGAGGTGGGAGAATACCATTAACTATGATTTGAGGGAAGTAGATTATACAGGGAATGATTGGAAAGCATTAGCTCAGGATAGGGATGTATTAGAAAGCTTATATCCGCACGGCCTTGAACGTACGGGTTCGATAATGCCAGTGAGTAAGTAAGTATGTATTATCTATCATATATGGGGAATCTTAAAATATATAATTTTAATTTTATTATAATTACAAAGAAATAAACGTAATCTCAGTCAAATAGATGAGCATTGTTTTATTCTTACGCATGCGCAATGTAAAATAGGTTGGAATTTCAGTTGTTTTAAAATAGCCATTTCTGTATAATTATAAGGCATTGAAAAGGTAAACATTTGAATAGCGGAGAGAAACTAATAAAAAAATTCTACACTAGCTAAAACACGGCGTACGCTGCTACGCCTAAATAAATGAAAATTGATGTTCTCTTATGTTTAATTGAATGAGTAACAGGAAAATAATTATAAGTTTATATTTTTTAGATACCCCCTGTTGATTACCCGGCGTTGCCTCGGAATCTACTTATCCCGATCTTCTTGACATAAATGAGGTGAAATACGAAAATTAACGTGTTTTATGTTCAGTTAAATAAGTATAGGGGAAACTGTATATCGTAATTATTTTTAGATAGCCCGTGCAGGAAAACTATTTCTAAATTTATATATTTTAGATACCCCGTGCTGATTACCCGGCGTTGTCCTGGAATCTACTCATCCCGATCTTCTTGGCATAAATGAGCTGAAAGGCAAAAATTAATGTACTTCTCATGATTAGTTGATTAAGTAAAATGAAAAATAATTATAAATGTATACCGTAATTATTTTAAGATTCCCCGTGCTGATTACCCGGTGTTGCCCGAAAATCTACTTAGGCCTACCTCGATGTTGTTGCAATAAATGAGCTAAAAGACAAAATTCGTTATTGTGAGAGAATCCGTGAAAGAATACCCGCCATGTGCTGCTATGCTTGCACAGGAATCTATGTAGGCCTACTTGTCTCGACCTTCTTGGCATCAATGAAAGACAAAAATCGTTATTGTGAGTTATCCGTACGAGATAAACATATGCTGTAGCAGACATTTTTGTAGAGCGTTTTGAGATATTCAATTCTGTGTAGACCTACATTAATTTTGTGTATTTGTTATGGTTTAGGTAGCGTAAGCCATTTAACCTCCAAAAAGCTACTTTTTTCACCTTTTCCACTACAAAGGGTCTAGAGTTGAGTATCACATCTTTCTTATAGCCTATGTTCATCCCGGAATCTCTTGAACATTTTGCAAAAACACCCACCACAATTGGTTCAACGGTATGACCGCGCATAAAGTACAAACATTCATTTTTATATATTAGATTAGCCATTGAGGATGAGGTAAAAATATCAGAATTTACAGGTGAGTCAGCATGGAGCATAAATTCTGATCATAATGAAATTGTAAATAAAGGATATCTATACACATCGAGGAAAAAGCGTAAACGTATGATTAGGTATGGCCATATACATTATAATGTTTTGTTATAAATAAGTAAGAAATGGAAGTTTCTAATTATAATTAGGAATAATATCATAATAATCAATAATTATCCGTCCGAGTTTCCATTGTAAAGAATACGAGTAATATTTTTTCCTCTGATCGCGGTACCAACGCTATGCAGAGTAGACCAATAGTAATTATTCAGTTTCAAGCTATTTGTGGTAGAATAATTAGAACATTGAATAATAAAGCCCATAAACAAACAAAATTAAAATTTTATAAAACAATGGCCGTCCCTGTCCTTTTGTATGGAAGTAAATCTTGGATTACCACTACCAAACAAGAAAGTAAAATCCAAGCAGCCGAGATGAAATTTTTAAGAAGAGTTAAAAGGCTGCACTAGAATGGACCAGATTAGAAACGAGGATATCCGTGAAGAACTGCAGATCTACTCCATAAAAGAAAATATATTTAACAACAAGATACAGTGGAAAGAACATGTAGAAAGAATGCAAGAAAGTAGATTACCAAATAAAATCTTCCATTATTTTCCAAGAAGAAGAAGAGATGTCGGACGTCCTCGGAAGAGATGGTCTTAGATCTGTTAGTGAAGACGGAACAGGCAATTCTTGCCTAAACCAGGAAGAGAAGAAGACTAATAATTATTGGCTCCTTGTTACCTTGTATTCAGTCTTATTTCCAGTAAAACACGATGTTGCCTAAGAACAATGTTTCTATCTATGGCAATTCCGTACTCAATTCAGTTATATGGCGGGTAAAAGTAGCACCACGCTTCGTTTTTTTATATTTTATTTAAAATATTAAATAAATTAAACCGACTGGTGTCAAATGTTAATATGTCTTATGTAATTTCTAAGTAAAAATGAATGAATAAATTATTTGTATTATAGAAGAAAGTAAATCTTGCAAATTAATTTTCAAGTTTGTGTCTTTACTTCGCATCATGCACTTTTTGAGTTCACTCGAGTTCCCCAGAAATTCCTGCGGGTGAATGTGTTTTAACTTCAAGAAATTTCTATAAAACATTTTACAACTTAGAGTTTGCTTCAGTGCCGAGTAAAAGCTATAAATCATAAACTTGGTTCTCATGGGCTTTCAATAATAATAAAAACACGTGAAACACGATTTCCATAAAACAGAGATGATTGATTTATATGCATCTTATGGGTATAGTTTGATTTTCTGATACGTTGGTTTTAAAGTAGCCGATAGCATAGATAAAGGTTATATAATGCAATCCACTCTATATTTGGACATGAGAGCAAAATTTAATTCCTAAAAATATTAATATTATAATATTTTACTGTAATTAGAAATATGTTTTATTCAGGATTGTTTCTATTATTTACACAGAGGGAAAACGCCCAGCTGGTAGACCAAGAATGAGGTGGGAGAATAACATTAACTATGATTTGAGGGAAGTAGATTATAAAGGGAATGATTGGAAAGCATTAGCTCAGGATAGGGATGTATGGAGAGCTTATGTCCGCGCGGTCATGAACCTACGGATTCGATAGTGCCAGTGAGTGTGTAAGTATTTACACAGGTATCCTCAACCAAAATATACATTTTTTTTCTTCGAAACTTCCCGTTCTTGTGTGTCTGCTTCTGTCATGTTTTTCTTCTTCGTGTTGTATTGAATCCATTTATCCACGTTGGATTAGTTTACCACGTTTTCCATTTCCAGGATGTATCCATTTCAATACTTCGATTGTTTCTGTGTCCCTTCTTCTCATTATATGTCCATACCATCTTACAAGGAAAGTATTTAGGTTCGAACAAACACATATACACCAAAATCGTGTGAGAGATAATTTAAAGGTCCGTTATTGCATTAGTGATACCCGCTCATCTGCAAAACTCTGCAGTCGTCCGTTAAAGGCATCTGCGTGTGCCATGCCTCATTGCAAGTTGACCTGCCGGTACGACAGTCGAGACCAGTAGGCACGGTGCAGTGTGCCTCTGAAGTTGCGTTTTGTGAAGTTATTTGTGTAGTGAAGCGTCAGATGGGTCGGAGATTGGTAATCAATCCTGATAATGTATTGCAATTGGTTGAGATGAAGTTCCGAACAACTCTTCATCGTGAAGGTGGTATTGGTGTAGAAGATGAATCATTCGCATGTTTTCTATTATCTATTATAGTGCAGAAATATGAGCATAAGTTAGAAACAGATACTGTTGTAACACTAACACATAATTATGATGCTAGTGATGATAATGACGAACAGATCATTGCAAGCGGTAGTGATATGGCAAGTGCGGGAGGAGCCGATAGAAGTAGTGAAAGTGAATTCCAACCCTCTCCTGATAAGAAGGTTAAAGTTGCAAGTATAATCACGGCGTTTGATGTCAACACACTAGAGAACATATACGATTTATCACGTAAGAGGTTTCAACACATACGACAAGCTTCTGAAAAGATACTCTAAACTGAAGGCTAAAAGCAATATTAAAAACATACTGGACTACGAGGCAAAGAAACAAGAAGGAAATACAGTTTTCAAAGGAAATCGTACACTGCAGTTCAAGATCATCAAGGAGCGTCTAATGGCGAAATTCGATGAAGTGCGAGAATACGCTTCCGCCGTTCATTATTGGCATGTACAACATTGGGCATTGGACGCAGCCAGAAATCTCGGGTGTACAAACTTTACAGCTTCACTAGGATTTATTACTAATTTGAAAAGGAATTTAGGATAACATCACGCCGTATCACTATGCTCCAAGCACGAAAAGATAAGGATGACGAAGAAGAGCTGATTCAAAGAGCTGACGTCAATGAGCATATCACGACAGAAAAAATCGAAATTAGTTCTGTATGGAACTGTGATCAGAGTCAGTTCAGTTTTGAGCTTTCTTCTGACAGAACGCTATCCATGAAAGGGGAGAGAAACACTGCCTCGATGTTGCAATCAGTTAACAGTGCAACATAAGTTATAGTTACACGATCGATGTTTAGTGGGATGTTTATTTGGCAGCGTTCTGAATTTACGGAATAAAGATGGCTAAATCGTATGTATCATTGTCATTAAACGAAAAAGTGTTAGTGATTGAAGATAAAGAAAAACAATCTCTCAGTACGCGAAATAATGACTAAATTTAAATGAGAAAAAACCCATGTTTGAGATTTTAATACACAAATAAAAAAGTATCGAATGAATGGATGCAAGGAAATGGTCAAATGAAGAGGAAAAATAAATAAATAAATCAACGAGGTGTGTTTTGCAAGTCCATGATAAAAAATCTCCAAATTTCCGGACCGATGCTCCAAAGTCAAGCTCTAGCTGTTGCTATATCCCTAGGGAATAACGATTTCAAGGCATCTTCAGGTTGGTTGTGGACAGTTTTAAAAGAAACACAATGTAGTGTGGAATGAAATTTACGGGGAATCAAAGGATTTGGACGAAAGTATAGTTAGTGAGCGGAAACCGAAACTTCGGATTTCAGGATACGCGCCTAAGACACATTTTTAACTCTGGCGAAACGGGACTGTTTTCTCGCGCGTTACCGTCGAAGTTGCTTGTACATACTATACTTCATTTGCCAACGGCAGCGGAACTACAATTAAACCACGGTGCATAAAAAGACATATACGGTGCTCAATAATCTAAGATTGGTTAATATTTTTATTTTTTTATAATGCGGGATGTTGTCTAATGTGAAAAAAAAATTGTCCCATGAGATTCCGATTTGAAAAAGTTTTACTGTACTTAAAACCCCGTCCATCATTTTGGAACACCGTGCCACCAGTGAATATTCGATTGGAGAACATATGAGCCGTTACGGATTTTAAGGGCGAATTCTACTTGCTTACTCACTATTTAAGCTATAGTGATTCTCCGAAATAATTCGCCCCTAATATCCGCAACGCTTCATATAACTTTTAGCGTTATGTTGGCTAATGTGATAACATATGTTCCCGTTAGAGTCAATTGCCAAATGTTTGCTCACATGTAAGGGGATTATATCCCAAGAGTCTACGAATATTGCTGTCGAGTTAGAGTGACAAAATGGGCAAGTTGGTATTAAGGGTACATATTATTCGTTTTTAAACATCTTAATGATGGACAAATTATAGTTGAAAAGAAAAATATACGCCTAGATTGGGGTTTGAACCCAGGACCTTTGACTCTCTATGTCAATGCTCTATCCAAGTGAGCTACCTAGGCCTCCAATCTAAAGGCGTATTTTTCTTTTATACATAGTTAATTCCCTAACCCCAAATGCTACGAGCCGTTCCTACGATTTTTGCAATTGGCGGCTCCTTTATTAAGATGACTTTTTATTGGGAATTTAAACATTACTTATAAAGTCAGTAGTGCTTCTTTTAATGTACATATTATTCGTTTTTAAACATCTTAATGATGGACAAATTATATTTGAAAAAATATACGCCTAGACTGGGGTTTGAACCCAGGGCATTTGACTCTCTATGTCAATGCTCTATCCAAGTGAGCTACCTAGGCCTCCAATCTGAACGCGTATTTTTCTCTTATACATAGTTAATTCCCTAAACCCAAATGCCATGTATAAGAGAAAATACGCGTTTAGATTGAAGGCCTAGGTAGCTCAGTTGGATCGAGCATTGACATAGTCAAAGGCCCTGTGTTCGAACCCCAGTCTAGGTGTATATTTTTCTTTTCAAATATAGGCTAAGTTGGTATTAGTTTGGTCAAGTTAGTGTGAGGAAATGGGCAAGTTAGTGCAACAGTTCAGTTTAGCATTCACCTGTTTTTAGCGGGTTTTAGTGATAAGTTGGCTACACTGTCTGAGCAATGACCAATACACATTTTACATTGCAAATATACTGATTTTGGGTTATTTTGAATTCAACTTCTCACATTATTTTAAGTCACTTTTCAATATTTTTGCAAAAAAAAAACAACGTACATATTCATTTCAGATAATTATTCACATTCTGAAATAATATATTTTTATTTGAATTTATGTTAGTGGCATGGTGCCATAGAATCCCCTAGACTTCTTTTAAAATATGGTATATTTAAAGTGACTTAAATTTTGATATTTCAGAGAAAATCTTCAACTTGAATTGTACCTTTCTCTCACAATTTCTTTCTGCTTCATTGCTTGAACAAGGATTTCTCTTAACTCCTCTCTGCAGTATAAATAGTTACCTAGACATTAGGGAGACGTTACGGTCTGGTTCCTTAAAAAAAAACTAAACCCTCTTTCCTAGGATCAAGTTCTTCCCTCTTTCCAAGATAACGGAACGACTTAAGTTTGATGTAGTAGACAAGTCACGAGAGGTCACTTTTCCGATGACCAGCTAAAATTGAAGTGGTACAGTATATTCTAAAAACACGTGTCAGAAAGAAAATACCTTAACACTTAATAATATTTTCGATGTCAAATTCTGGAGAATGACTGAAATTTTCCTGAAATGCTTATCTCAAAATATGTATAGTTTTACCTCTACGGGAATTTCTTAAAAAATTATTTTTTGTCAGTATTACGTTTACGTTAATTATTAAATCACACACACAATTTAATATAACAATAAAATAATAATAATAATAATAATACTTTATTTATTCTAGCAGAGTTAAGGCCATAAGGCCCTCTCTTCCACTCAACCAGTACAAATACAAATAAATATTCGACAAATATAGATATACGCTATACTAATTATAAACACTTAAAGATACAATAAATGTAACAATGTAAATGTCATGTACAAACAACATTTTATAGGGTAATAACAATAATGATACGATAATAATAATAATAATAATAATAATAATAATAATAATAATAATAATAATAATAATATAAATATGATACATTATACGGGAAACACCAATTAATATATATATATATATATATATATATATATATATATATACAGGTTTTATAAAACATTGGCTGTTCCTGCATTACTTTATGGAAGCGAAACTTGGGTAACGACCAAAAAATTGCAAAGTGGAATACAAAGCGCAGAAATGAACTTCCTTAGAAGAACAAAAGGCTGCACAAGATTGGATCGGATAAGGAATGAAGATATAAGAACAGAGTTAAATATATATATCCATTGAATGACAAAATCAGAGAATATAGAGAGAAATGATTTCACATATGGAAAGAATGAATGTAACAAGATTACCAAGAACAGCAGTCAACTACAAGCCAAGAGGTTCAAGGAATGTAGGAAGACCAGTGAAAAGATGGACAGAACAACTGCGAGGCGGAACAGGCAATTTATGCCTAGCCCGTGAAGTGAAGAAGAAGAAGAAGAAAATACAGTTCTTCGCCGTTGTCGTCTCCAGGGGGTGTATCATCGTTGCCTCCAACGGAACGGGTCCGGATTTGATCTCCAATAGGGACAAGATTCCTGGGTGAGGCTTTTATTCGTTTTTTTCTCACTTGTAAGACGAATCTAGGGAAACTTTGACGCCCAAATGGTCCCCGTACATCATCTGGCCATCATCATCAACATCCTACAATGTGGAAAGCAACGAGAAGTTATCACACCTATAATTCCCTAGTAAATCTGCAAAGCATAGCATGAAAATGTTATGATTACAGTGAAGGGTCTATCCTAGGGCAGATCACTATACAAGGTGTCCCATTTAAACCTCCCACATTTTAATTAATCCTAACTAACAAAGTGTGCGAAATTATGAAATGAGGCCGGTATTAAACAAAACAGAAACTCAAAGAATTTTCATTGCCACACACTAAAACACCTCTATATGTGCACCATTAGTATCACGAACAATATCAAGTCTGTATTCCGATTTCATCCCACGTTCTGACCAACATTGGTACTGTTGCAATTGAATCAAGGATACGGGTTCGTAAACTATGAACATCTAGTACTTGAGTCGCAACACGGTCTTTTGCATACCCCCAGAGGAAGAAGTCCAGTGGAGTGATGTCTGACGAACGTGTTTTATGTTATTATTGTCCAACATGCGACAGATGAATTAACTGCAACAATGAAAACAAAATTCTTTGAGTGTCTCTTTCTTTTAATACCAACCTCATTTCATAATTCCGCATACTTTGTGAGTTAAGATTAATTAAAAAGTGGGAGGTTTGAATGGGACACGGTGTATAATAAAATGTATTACTGGAACTCCTGTCGTCCCAGCTTCTTCCAAAAAGAGTTAAATTGTAAAAATATGTCAAAAATGTTATTCTCCCAGGTATATAGATAGGAAATAGGGACTCTTAATTTAAGGGAGGAAAAAAATATTGAATATTTGAGAATAAAGTTCTTAGGCGGTAGACTAGTGGTGTTTGTCTCTGGTTCCGAGAGTCGCGGGTTCAAACCCGGCCGGGGTCGATTGATTTTTTAGCATGGAAAAATCCAAGGAGCAAGTCCTCCGGGAGGGACTTTAAGCCGTGGTCCCGAGTCTGAAGATTTTTCAGGCTCGTAAAAAATCCTTAAGCCTGAGTGAAAAGGCCTCTAAGCAAAATTTACCAAATTTTCCCGTCCTAGTACTACCTTGGTTTCCTAAATGTCAGTGTGAGGCGGGACGCTGACCACGGACCACTCGAAATGACATCTATACGAAAACAAGTGTAACTAAATTAGTATGGTTCAATTACTTCCCTGTGGGGGGAGAGCGCCCAAATCTCTGTTAAGGGAAACATGGGCTTACAAGATACAAGAAGAGGAAAAATGTTTGGACCTAAGAGAGATGAACAGGACGGCGAATGGAGAAGACTACATAACAATGGCTACACGGCCTTTATAGGAAACCAGATATAATGAGAACAGTTAGTCTGGTAGACTGCGACATGTGGCACGAATGGGGAATGAAAGAGGGACATGGACGTTTCTTGTAGGAAAATCAGAGAGAAAACGCCCAGTTGGTTGACCAAGAATGAGGTGGGAGAATAACATTATAAAGAGGATGATTGAAAGCATTAGCTTGGGTTCGGTAGTGCAAGTGAGTTAGTTAGGTCACGTTCACTGTATTTATTATTTTACGTTTATTGCCATGACAACTTTGTTATTGGCCATTTTAAAGCTTATTGAGGGAGGATGAGCAAGTTTTGAAGGAAAAAGTTAAAAGCAGTTTACATTGTGGTTACTGTAATAGCATCTAAGAACGACTTTTGTAAGTTTTCCACTTCGTAAAAACGAAATAAAACTATCTTGAAGTTCCTAAGGTTACCACCAGAAGACGCTGTTATCTTTCGTCAGAATAATGCTGCGAGTATGCAGCACAGCTCCTAAGAATTCAGTTTATAGCGACTCAATATATTGACTTCTGTATCACTTTAGTATTAAAAAGCGTGGAATGATAAGATAGTACTGTATTGTAAGGCTGATGCCGTATTCAAAACATGGCAAAGCATTATTGCATTCTTGATACCAATAAGCCAGTTTCTATCACAAGCTATTTGATATCTCGTTTATATTGGACCAGTTTCTACGTTTTACACTTACAAATACACAATTAAAAAAGTAATTTAATTGAATTTGAATTTTTGACTATTGAATTAACAGTCTTGGGTCAATAATTACAAGTTCAGGTACCTGTGAGAGAGATGTATAGACTAAAATTGCAATGGCAAAAAATGCAACTAAGACATTACATGGAGTAATTTGGAACAAAAATATTACAAATGAAGCTAAAATGAAAATTTATAAGAGCATAATACAAAATATTTTGTCATATGGAAGTGAAACTTGGTCTTTGACGGAATTACATAAAATAAAATTAGAAAGGTTGAATTTGATTATTTTAGAAGAAGCCTCCAAAAAGCAAGACAGGATAAAATACGAAATGAATTCCTTTGGAGAGAAATGAATGTCACCACATCTGTTGTTAAGATGATTGAAAATTAAACGCTTAAATGGTATGACCATGTACATAGAATGGAAAATGAAAGATGACCAAAAAATACATACCAGTGGTCAACCCCTGGAAGAAATAAACATGGCAGACCAAGATGGAAAAACCTACGTCAGAACTGTAATGGATGATAGGAATTTGGAAGAGGAAGATTGGAATGATAGAGATAAATGGAAACTGAAGACGGCAAACCTATAAGTGGGGGAAAGCCGAAGAAGAAGAATTAACAGTATGTGTATGTTCTAATGCCACCCACTGCTCTTTATGTGCTTCGGGTTCAGCACTGGCCGGATAGATTGCGTTAATGTGATATATTTTTAATTCACCTACCACTTCGGCAGACCACTTTCGTAGATGATGGTATTCTTGTATTTGGTATAGATCAGTTTTGGATTACTGTATGGGTGGATTTCTGAACCGAAGTCTAAACCACGATTGCGGTTTTCCGATTTTATATTGTTTCTATAAGAAACAAAAAACTAAAAATTTACGGCTGTCAATTACAAAAACAAGCTTCTTATATAGGCCTATATATATCCATGCATAGTAATTCTGCCAAGGATAGGTCTTTCACTGCAATCATAACATATTCATGCTATGCTTTGCAGCTTTACTAGGAAGGTGTGGTAGCTTCCTGTTGCTTTCCACACCGGTGAAGGACGATAAGAATGATGATGGCCATATGATTTCGGGGACCGTTTGGGCCTTAAAGTTTTCCTGACATTTGTCTTACATGTGATGAAAAACCCCGATGAAAAGCTCATCCAGAAAAACTGTCCCGACCGGGTATCGAACCCGGGTCCACTGCATGACAAGGCAGCACGCTACCTCGAGACCACAGCGGTGGACATATATATATATATATATATATGGTTTCATGACAATTTATGAGAATGTTCAGTCATTTTTATAGGTGTTGTGGAAACAATAAAAAATTGGAAAACTAAAGTCGTAGTTCAGACTATGCTTGAGAAATCCACCCTATTTGTATGTGTAGTGCAAAATGTTTTATATTCGGCATGATGATAAAGAGAATGGGGAAGATAAAACCCCGGTGCCGGCACGTAGACTACTCCTGTGACAAGCACCAAGTGGGCCGCCAGGCTAAACGTTCCCATCCGACGGACGAATCGCT
Organism: Diploptera punctata; assembly: GCA_030220185.1. Lineage (NCBI taxonomy): Eukaryota > Metazoa > Arthropoda > Insecta > Blattodea > Blaberidae > Diploptera > Diploptera punctata. The sequence continues at coordinate 716,330 of JASPKZ010001240.1, read as the reverse complement.
ATAACAGCACAATATGCTTTCTCAACATATGTACTGCGGAGAGGTTTACAATTTAATACAGGAATATGGTGCACAATCATTCTTGGTCTATCAACTGGGCGTTTTCCCTCTGGTTTAACTACAAGAAGCTTCCATGCATGTTTTCATTCCCCGTTCGTGCTACATGCCCCGCCCATCGCAGTCTACGGGACTAAAGTTATTATATCTGGCTTCCTATAAAGACCATGTAGTTCACTGTTATGTAGTCTTCTCCATTCACCTGTCTGTTCATCTCTGGTCCAAAAAATGTTCCTACGAACTTTATTCTCAAATACACGTAGGCTAATCTCCTTTCCTCCCTTAAAGTATGAGTCCATGTTTCGCATCCATATAATATCCATCCATCCATAGTAATTCTGCCCTAGGGCAGGTCTTTCACTGCAATTATAGTATTTTCATGCTATGCTTTGCAGCTTTACTAGGGTGGTAGCTTCCCGTTGCTTTCCACACCGGTGAAGGATGATAATGATAAGGATGATTATGATGGCCAGATGTTTTTCGGGGATCTTTGGGCTCTAAGCTTCCTGACATTTGTCTTACAGATGAGGAAAAACCCCCAATAAAGCCTCACCCAGGAGCCTGTCCCGACCGGGTAACGAACGCGGGCCCGCTGCGTGACAAGGCAGCACGCTACCTCGAGTCCCAGCGGTGGACCAATATAATATAACTGGTAGAATAATAGTTTTATATATCTTCAGTTTAACGTTTTTTGAAAGGAGTTGGGACGTCAATAGTCTCTATAATGCATAATAGCATGCATTTCCAGAATTGAGCCTATGTTTAATTTCTTTGTGCATCTCATTCCTGTTTGTGGTTATTGTTCCTAGGTATTTGAATTCAGCCACTTTCTCGAAATTCCCCTCATTTGTCATTAGATGTTTAGTCTGAATATCTGAGTAAATGGTGTTTTACGTCTTACATGTTCGTGTTGTCTCGGAGAGGTTCTGGATTCAGCTTTATCACTCATTTGGGGAGACCCTTCATGTCCTTGAGTGGTCAAAACGTGTACGTCTGATCCAAAGTTTAAATTCCTCTCCCGACCGATCGTACTACTCTTGGCGCAGAGCTACTGTACTTGCACTGGTTCGAGTCTCCATGAGGGAAGAAATTTTCTCGCGGCCAGTATGGGTCCGATGCCCACCTAGCATCATGAGGCATTTGAATAGCTACAATAAGTAGCGGTTCCAGCTGGGGGACTCGACATGCTGACCACATGTCACCCCTACACTGATTGGATGATCGTCTACTTCAGTTTAACACATGTGGAAGTGAGGTCAGCAACCCAAATGATAATCCAAGGGCCTTCTAGGCCTGTCGCATTATGGAGTGTTTTTAGGAAAATTTTAAAATTAATTAGCGTAAACGTATTAGGAACTAAATAACAAAATATTGTCAGCAACTATAAATGATTCTAGTTGTCTCTTGAGAGGCCATGTCCTAGTAAGGAGCGGGAGGAGAAGGACACGTATAGAGTGATGTTAGATTAAGACAAAGAGAGTTTTAGAACCTGTAAACCATAGGATTTCAATTAAAAACATAAAATAAATCTGTAGTCTCCAATACTCTATCTGGAAAATAATTAAAACAGAATCTCGTTTCAAATTACAAAGAGTATTAAACGCGGTGTTTCCGAAGTGCCCCATTCATGAAAAAGGCTTTTCTATTGATATTTTGAATTTTTTCTTAATGTAATTCTATTTTATTGCCTCATACATCGAGTGTTCCAGAAACATTATACCATAAGTTTAGTACATAGTGATATGTTCACATATACAAACGTAAACTGCAGGGATCGTAGGCTTTTAATTAAATATTGTTCAGATTTGGTGACACAATCTTGAACAGAATATACAAGCGTAACATTCCTCATAATATGGAAGTAAACTTGAATAATGCGCCAAGGACCTTTCTGGAGTATTGGAGGTTCAGGAAGAAAAAATGAATTCCCAAGATCATCGCATTTCTACATATTTTAGAATTGAAAGTTATTAATATAGCCTACATGTTGCATGTATGGGGAATGAAAGACGTGCATGGAAGCTTCTAGTAGGAAAGCCAGAGGGAAAACGCCCAGTTGGTAGACCAATAATGAGATGGGAGAATAACATTAACTATGATTTGAGGGAAATATATTATACAGGGAATGATTCAAAAGCATTAGCTCAGGATAGGGATGTATGGAGAGATTATGTCCGCGAGGCCATGGACCTACGGGTTCGATAGTGCCAGTGAGTAAGTAAGTAACATAGCCTATATATATTTTGGTCTTATTAATAAAACTTACAGTATAAGGAAACATAATTTTTCAAAATCAAGCGTTATCTCAAGACATACAAAATTAGAAATATTTAATAGCAACGTTAAATCTGTGCTATTAAATGCTTGTGAAAGCTGCAGAACTAGTAAAATCATAGAGAATAAATTGCAAGTATTAACAAATAGTCGCCTAAAGAAAATATTAAGTATAAAATGATCTGAAATAATATAAAGTAAAAATTATGGGAAAAACTGAGTAAAACGAAATGTAAATAGAAATAAAAAAAGCGAAAATGGAACTTTACGGGACATACTTTAAGAAATTACCATGATTCGATTGAAAGAATTACATTGAATTGGAACTCCCAAGGACATGGAGGAAGAGGCAGACTTATACAGATATGATAGAGAACCATCTTTGAAGAAATTGCAAAGGAGGAGAAAACTTGGAGGGAATTTACGAAGTTGGTCAGAATAGGATCCGTTGGCGATGCTTTGTGGATGCCCTATCTCCTGATAGGATACAGAAATGATGATGATGATTATATATTTAAAATATTTAAAGAAATATTAGTGTTCTATAAAATTTAAGAAATAGAATATCAGATCAATATGGACATCAGAAACGTAATTTGTTTTCTACGAGTAAAAACGTGCAATGAGAGTAATTGTATTCAAAAATGATTATTTGATCACTGCTAGAGTTAAATGTTACAATTATATTACTGCTATTATGGCGGATTTTGTCATAAAATATTCTATAGCATTATTAATCATTACATAAATGAATATTTAGTTGAAATGTTTCTACAAATGTTTTGAATTACATAAATGCAAAGTGAATGTATAGATAGGTCTAGTTGGAAAGGCATCATCTGGTCCAAATTCTTGTTAAATCTTTTCATTTCTTTCACAAGATAAAACGTATCATGTAAATTAAGTATTATGAAGTTGTATTTTTAAAAAAATACATTTGTATTATTTATATAACTAAAGAAATAAAAAATAAAGATGTGCTAGACAGAGTGGGTGAAGAAAGAGCAATGCTGGGACTCTCAAAGAAGAGGAATAGAAAATTGGCAACTGGCTAAGAAGAAACCTGCTGACGGATGCCTTAGAAGGAACGGTCAACGGATAGAAGGTTAGAGGCAGAAAAATACATCAGAATTAAAATAAATTATTTGTATGCGGATACAAAAAAAGGACGGAGTTAAGGTAAGAGTGGAGAATGCTGAGTTTGCAGTGAAAGACCCGATCTTAGGCAGAACACTATGTATGTATATCATCATCTTCACTCCAGGGATTAGGCAATTGCCCGTTCTGACTTCATTATGCATCAGCCCAACGTCTTCTAGGTCTTCCAACATCACGTCTTCCTCTTGCTAACAATGGATATCCTGTATGTATGTATATAACTAAATAACGATAAATAAAAATTAAAGCTTTAACAAGACTCGACTCACAAGTTTCGAATTACTAAGCCAGCGCTTTATCCCATTTACATGAAAGGTAGTTTTTGGAGTGACTTCTTACTAAACACCATAATTTAGAAACTACTTCAAAGATGCATCTACACGGGTTAAAGGTACCGTGAATCCAAGTGGAACTTAGAACTTATTCACTGTTCAAGAGTGCGGCCACTTTCATTTTTGCCAGCTGTACCTAAGTCCCGCAGAGATAAGATCAGATTTGAAGAAATAATCATAACCATCTTCAGCTCGACAACCTATCATGGGTCCTGGCTGTCCGAAGTAGTCTCCGTCATTTGTCCCTGTTCCTGTTCCTAAATAGGTCCGTCCAGCTGTTTCACCTTCATATTTCGTGATTTTTACAAAATGGGAGTCCTCAGCACGAACCTCAACCACCCAGCAATCCCGGGTGGGTTATGGTTTTCTGTCGGGATTTTTCTCCCTTAGCTGATGTGTCCTGATTATAGTGTCGGGAACTCGCTTTCTGCCCTTGTATTACCTAGCGTTACCAAGGGATCATGATGAGGACATGCATGCATAGGACTTGTAGAAACATGTGGGTTTACTCGAGCATTTAGATGGTATATAGTCATCAGCAGGCTATGTGCCATCGAGGCCTCCTATCCCTACCCCTACGCCCCCCGAAGAAATAATAAAAAACTGAATATCCGAGAAATGGATGACTGGTAAAAAGATGAAGATAAGAAAGGAACCAACTGTTTTCCATGATACCTAAGTGTGTGGCACTAGATAATTTAGGCCTACTACACTTAGATTCAACCCAGGAAGTTACGGTGTGTTTAGAATAGAGATCTGGGTTGCAATTTTAACAGTATTTTCTTGAGAGAAACCCTTACATAAAATTGAAGATTGCAACACAGCTGGTACATAGTTATAAGTTGTAGCCGTCCAAGTAACCCCCTCTTAAAAAAAACAATTACCACTTGTCACTGAGCTCTTGCTGATCTGTACTATCGTGTGTGAAAGTGTCGACTCTCATATTTACTATAAAACTAGTTTGCATGCCGTAAAAGAAAAACTTTTTTTTTATGTATAGTACATAGATTTGGAAAAAGTACTGCTAACCTTGCCCCTCCCCCTCCTTAACAAACAAATACCGTTATTATGAGTTTGGCAACAGCTACCCTCTGTAGGTAGGGGGACACTGGCATAGTCCATAAAGTCTGTAGTAACTTCCTGCGTTGAATTACAATGTAGTGAACGGAAAATAGCTTGTGATACCAAGAAAGGGATGAAATAACTTCTAATTTCTGGATATAAAAGGCCTAATAGGGCTAAAAATTGTCCGTCGCCGTGGCGTAATCGGTAGAGTCCCTACCTTCTACTCCGGCGACCCGGGTTCGATTCCCGGCGGGGTAGGGGATTTTAAATCTCCACCTTGGGTCTGGGTGTGTGTCCTGTCCCACCATTTATGCTCAACTGAGTGCACATTTCCTATTAAAAAAAAGGACTAAAAATTGATGCAGAATTTATAACCTTCATCGTACGGATGACTATTAACTGCACTATGAAAACTAAGTCCACCGCTGTGGTCTCGAGGTAGCGTGCTGCCTTGTCACGCAGCGGGCCCGGGTTCGATTCCTGGTCGGGGCAGTTTTTCTGGGTGAGGTTTTTATCGGGGTTTTTCCTCACCTGTAAGACAAATGTCAGGAAAACTTTAAGGCCCAAACGGTCTCCGAAATCATATGGCCATCATTATCATCACCATCATCCTTATCATTATCACCATCATCCTTATCATTATCATCATCATCATCCTTCACCGGTGTGGAAAGCAACGGGAAGCTACCACACCTACAATTCCCTAGTAAAGCTGCAAGCATAGCATGAAAATGCTATGATTGCAGTGAAGGACCTGCCTTCGGGCAGAATTACTATGGATGGATGAAAACTAATATATTTTTATATAATCTCATTTTTAAACTCTGGGAAGAGAAATATAATATAATGTCCTTTAGCATGTTAAGAGAAACGATATTCAATGAAGATCATGAAAACTCAAGCTATAAAATTTTAAGATCTAAAAATTCAATTTTTTGAAATGTATAATTCATTGCTGAATTTAACATAATTTATGTAGAAGTAAAATGGCAGTGACGTTTGAAAGTGAAGCAATTTGCCCCACTAATACGAGCGTTACGATACAATAACTTAGCTATATTGAGCTCTTCTATTCATTGAACTTCGTTTTATGAACGATACAACTTTTTTTACGATGCTGAAGCTACATAAAACTTATGACACAATTTAACGTAGAGTTCAATGCACTCTACAAAGGTCTTCTGAATGCATTAGAATGGCCCAAAATAAGATTTTTCTTTTCGTTGTCATACCACATATTTCTATACTAATTTAGAATTAAGTTTCAGTTGTAGTGTAAATAAACTTGCGTAAGGCATTACTTCGCAACACCGTCTATTGGTGGAACCGTGGTGCTACTTTTACCTGCCATATAAGTGAATTGTGCAGGGGAACTGTCATCGATAGAAATGTTGTTCTTATGTAACATCGTATTTTACAGGAAATAAGACTGAGTACAGGATAAGGTGGTGCCAATAATTAGAACTTACATTTCTTATCTATGACAAAAAATATGTATGGACCTACCTAATCAGACGTTTACACATTTTCCATGATGTCGATAGATAATTTCATTACGAGCAATTCTGCTCAGTGATGACTCACCTGTAAATTGTCATTTTCACCACATTCTCAATGGTTAATGTAGGATTTTTCACGAACTGCTTGAAAACATTCACAAGTAATGCCACGAGTGCTTTCCAATTTATCTAGGGGATTTAGAAATCAAGAATGGCATTTGTTAGGACTATTTAACGAATAAAATTAAGCTGTTCACTGAAATATCATTATTTACATATTGTTACCGGTATTTTAAATATCCATATATTTAATGTAAACGGCAATGTTTGAAAACAAATCAGAAATGTGAGGTTATGTTTGTTCCCTGCAACCTAATCATATTATGATCGCAATATTGTAAGAACGCACCCTAGTGGAGAAATAATGAAACACATCAAACTGTATATTATAACCAGCATTATAGGTTATTGATTAATTTATTTATTCATTTATTTTAGTAAATAACTCGGTAAAATCAAGGAATCTGTTCATTATTTGCTACATTCAATGTATTTGTTGAAGAGTCAATCACTGCAAAATAATGCTTTGAACTTTTCTGAATATTAAAAAGTAGAAGTTTTCTTTATCACAAACGCAGGAGCTGATAAAGATAAATCGATAAATAGCGATGTGAAACATGACTGTCATTGGTTGTAAAAAATGCATTAAAATGTGAATGGCCATTGACTATCATTTGGGGCATGAGTTAAATAGTCATAAGTAATGCCACGAGTGATTTCCAATTTATGTAGATAATTTGGAAATCAAGAGTGGCATTTGTTAGGACTATTTAACGAATAAAATTAAGCTGTTTACTCACAAATCATTAATTAACTATAGTTATTTTAAAATATTTATATATTTAATGTAAACGGCGATGTTTGAAAACAAATGAGAAACGATAGGTACGCTTCTACTGCTTCTTTTGTTTATCACTGCAACTAGATCATACTATTTATTGCCAAAGGAACGCAATATTGTAAGGAGGAGCTTTCTTTAATATGGTAATTATAACACTGATAAATATTTGGTGAAACACGACTCTGATTGGTTGTAAAACAGAAATCATTGAAACGTGATTGGTCATTGACTCCCATTTGGGGCATGAGTTAAATAGTCACAATAACTTTATTTGATTCACATATGCTGGGGCATTTCACTAACAAATTGCTGTAATTATTAATATTGCTTCATAGTTTATTTGTCGTACAATTATTTCCAGTCATTAATGATTTCACTTGATGCAATATCTTCTGATCTCAGTTCACTGTGTCGCTCTCCAAACACAACAAACTGTCTTCCAACCCTAGCAATGCTTATATAGCTCGGATAGGAACTTTCCCGACTAGTCATCGAGAGTTTTATAGTTTGGAAGCTTCTGGGCGCGGAGGGTAGATCTGTACAGAACCTTCCGGTTATGGAACCTACACGCATTTTAACATTCTGCGCGGGACTTTCAACTCGCTAGTTGTTGTCAACAACTCACAATCTGTTTCCACCAATGTGAGGCTGCTACTCTCGCCGTCTCCCCAAAATTCAAACCTTGGTATTACAATGCGTCATTATATGTAAATGCACACACAAACGGTGCGACAGTGACGCAACTTTTCAATTACTCTGTCCGCCGACAGGAGGGCTACGAAACTGTGCCTCACTGTCTCCCTTGACATATTACTATGTACGCACATAGACGACATTATATTTGCCATCCTAAGTTCTATGATCTCTCTATTTTATATCCCAGGCTCAACTGTCACTCTGGAGTTGAAAACTTAAATGAAGATCATGTCGGTAAATGTCGCAATGGCAGAATTGAAACAATTTCAGGATTTTTCTGTTAAGTAATGGGAGCACAATCCATCGTAGTAGTCTCCAAACATCCATCGTACACTTGTCTTCACAACAAAAAACCCCTGAAAAAATCAGAAATTATTAATGTAGAATGTGATTAACTACTTGAAAAATGTATAAAATGATGTAGTTTTTATCAGAAATTTTCGAAAAACTCTGCTTAGTGATCCTACTACAGGCCTCAGGAGACTCTTGGGGTAATAGGAGGTTAAGGCTCCCACTTTTTCTTGACAATAGGCACTTGATGTCACCCGATTTGTCAACCCTGCGTGACGGCTGTCTTTAATCCCAGAACAGAGGCTGAGTCGATCCCAGGACCATAGTGCCTCCAGAAGGTTTGGGTCAGTTTAAAAATCCTGATCCACCGGGACTCGAATCCTCGATCTTCCGGCTTGAAGCACAGTGCCTTAACCACTAACGCTATAGCGTGCCCCTTCGAATATCACTGAAAAAAATAAATTCGAAGTGGGTCTAGAAATAATCAAAATATGATTTTATTAGAGACAGAACCATTGCTTAAGAACTATAAATGTTTTTCTCTTCTCTACTCTTCTTGTAAGCCCATGTTTCCCTTAATAGAGATTTAGGCGCTTTCCCCCTATAGGGAAGAATTTAAACCATACTAATTTAGTTACACTTGTTTTCGTATAGATGTCGTTTGAGTGGTCCGTGGTCAGCGTTCCGCCTCATACTGACATCTAGGAAACCAAGGTAGTACTACGACGGGAAAATTAGGTAAATTTTACATAGAGGCCTTTCATTCAGGCTTAAGTACCTTTTATGAGCCTGAAAATCTTCAGACTCGGGACCTACGGCTTAAAGTCCCTCCCGGAGGACTTGCTCCTTAGATGTTTCCGTCCTAAAGAATCCATCGACTCCGGCTGGGTTTGAACCCGCGACCCTCGGGACCAGAGACAAGGATCATAACCACTTGTCCACCGCGGCCGAATATTATTTTTTTTCTACGATTCCAAATACCACTTAACTGTATTATAAGAGGTTTCAATTTTATACATTATTTATTTTTTATAACTAGGTCCTTCTATTTACAAGGTTTGAAGATCCCGCAACGTTCTATTCATAAAATTATATGCAAAGAATAATATTACAGGTAAAAGTTTTATTAGAAGCCAGGTAATTTAAGTATAATTTAATAAAAATACATTTTATATTGGTTATGTAAAGATTTAGCATTTATAAATTACTTCCTTTTTGCACTGAGATAACTCCTTTAAATCGATAAATTAAGGATTTAGTGAATTTTCATTTATTTCCGTAGAGTTTTAATTAAACTGAGCATATATCCGCAACATCGAAGCAAATCTAAATCCCCCTCGAAACGTCTACAAAAATATCGCATCAATCGTTAGTTTTGTGATTGGAATTTTATTTTAAAATGAAATCTACTTTAAAAAGTTTTAAAAATATCTTATAGCCTACAGCGAAAATCCTGTTTTAAATCAATTGTGATTTGTATCATGGCGAGTTTTTCACTGCCACCTAGATTGCTGCAGTTGAATTAGATTAAAAACAAAACAAGCGTGAAGGAAGCATTGTGATAGTATTGGAAGATAATATATTCTGGGGAATTTTATTAAGTTGGTTAGGAATAAAAGTTACCATTGAATTGTCCGCCAGCAAAGCGTGGATATAGGTGTTGGATTACGCTTGGTTGTAAATATTGATTGGATTTTCTTTGTCGCATACTAAATAACATGAATTCTATTTTGTATTCAAATAGATTTCATTAATCTTACTGATGAAAAATATAATCTTATAGAATATTGAGATAATCTTATTTTATTGTAAAAGTCAGTTTTAAATTATACAATGACTTCAGTGATAAGTAGGGCTAGTATCCGCTATTCCATACATTGGAATTGATTTAGTCCAATGAGTTTGAGGGGGGTTTGCAGTAGACAATGCTACTTTAAATCGATTCTTTACTTTTCACTTTCTATTACCATTTATTATCGTAGTAATAGTAATAATTCATTTATTATTTATTTTTGTGTACTAAAAGGTAAGATTGCAACACAGTATGAGAAGTTAGATTTATGACTATGTTTTGTTTTTGTTTCACATACAAACAGTTGAATATTATAATGAAAAGTTAGACTTCTGTCTTTTGTTTTGGTTTCACACATAAACAGTTGAATAATATATATTAATCTGCATTTCAATATTTTATTACATAAAAGTCCACCGCTGTGGTCTCGTGATAGCGTGCTGCCTTTTCACCAGCGGACCGGGTTCGATCCTCGGTCGGGGACAAGTTTTCTGGGTGAGATTTTTTGAAGGTTTTTCCTCACCGGTAAGACAAATGTCAGGAAATTATAAGGACCAAACAGTCCTCGAACATCATACGGCCATCATAATCATCATTATTCATATTCGCCTTAGATTAAGTTTAGGATTAAGGACTCTCCTGGCGTACCACTATCATCACCGATCATATAATCGGGTCACCGTACCCCACTTCTAGGTTCCCCAACCTCAGAGGTGGGATACAATTACTCCAATGCCAGAAAAGAACACCAGAAAATGTCTAAATGATAAGCCAGCAGAATTTAATTTAAAAATTGGTAATAGGTAATTAAAAAAATGTGTTCTTTACTGATTTTTAATGATAAGCCAGGAGAATTTAATTTAAAAATTGGTAATAGGTAATTAAAAAATGTTCTTTACTGATTTTTAAGACACAAATATATTCATATACAGAAAATCCTGTGGTGTTTTTGGGTGTGTTTAAATCTATTAATTACGATTGTTTGTTGCAGTCGTTACTGCGAGGAGCTCTGAGTCAACAAAGTGCAGTGATTCTCATCTGCATGGCCATAGACCGCTACATGTGTATGCTACATCCAGTGCGTTATCATAAACACTCCAGCAAGAAGGTAGGGACTGCGGTACGTACCGCTTCATTTTACTCTCTTATCATTACTTTTAGTCAGCGAACCCCAAACTCTTAAAAGCAAAATTTTTCAACGTATATTTCGAAATGCCAATTCAAAATTGCGGGAACAAATTGATTTTACGACTAGGAACAAAGCTGGCTATGCTTCCCAACATAGGCCAGCGAAAGTAGAATAGCCGCCACTCCCGTTTAACACGGGTCGCAGGCAATTTCTTCTTCGCCTTATCTAAGAGCTAAATAAGCAATATTGTTGCTTTACCACATATACTTTGTTTTATTGTTATGTCTGTGCTTAATTATTTTCTCCTTCTAATGAAAAGTACATGGACACGTCATAGCTCAACAAAGATAAATGATAATAATAATAATTCATTCAAGTATTAAATTAAGCAATGATTTAAAAATTAACACTATGCTTTTCGCTGATGATACGCCCATTTTACAAGAAAAAGATTAGGCCTACCTATAGAAAATAATGTCTGAACTACAGAAATCGAGTGACAGTTATGGTATTATGATCTCGGTCCTAAAACTAAAATCATGACTTTTAAGGGCAATTAGGCTACCCGATTCGGTCGAAAATTACATTACGTTATAAAACATGTATGGAACATATTTCTAGTTTCAATTATCTATGTTGTCACATTACATATGACAAGTATAAAGGTATAACTAGCACACTTTCATAAAATCACAGGAAATATAGCTAGAACATTAAAAAAAGATGACCAGAAAATATGCAAGTTCAAAATTGTATAACGGTATGGCAGTTCCAGCAACGTTATATATGAGTGAAACTTGGGACACTGCGAACGAGATTCAAATAAAATACAGGCAGCATAAATAATCCACAACGATTTCAACATTTTTTTCCCTCCATGAAAAAAAAAACTCGGATTATAGAAGTAGGTGGAATTCTCATGTATAGAGAATGCGAACTTTTCGCATTCCGAGACAAGCCTGTGACTACAAAGCAACAGGAAGAGGAATTTTGGACGAGTAAGAAGCTTTGGAAATAGTCCTTTTAACTGAAATATAGGAGATTCTCGTAAACCTTGAAGTGATGATGATTATGAGTAATGGTAATAATAGAAATAATAATAGTAATAAATGTAACTTTTTTAATACTCTAAGGGACCATTAGGGGCCTACTTCCTTCTTAGGATTTGCTCGATTTTTTTTTTTTTACTCTATAGGAAACGGGTCCTAAGGAATTTTATATCTATCTTCGGGTTTTTACAGCTGCTGCCGTCTTCCCGTGCCAAACCTCCCGAGTCTACGATCTTGGGCATCTTCAATGCTTAGCCCTCTTGCTTGCATTACTGTCTTCATGTTTTCCTTCCATGTTAACTTTGGTCTCCCTCTTTTCTTCTTTCTGGTCGGTTGCCGTTAATATAGTTGCTTCTGCCATCCCTCATCTTCCATTCTTAAAGTAGACCTATGTCCTATCCACTTTAATTCATTTTCTTCAATTCTTTCAATTATGCTTTCTTCTGCTTCCATTATGTTTCTAATTTCCTTATTTGTGACATGTTCTAGTTTTCCTAAGAAATGTACCCTATTTATTAATTTTTTTCCTCCATGGTATCTTTACCTTGTCGTGATGGAGTGGCTTGCCTGCTTAAATGATCCCGAGAGTTATGGCGGTGGTAGCATTGCTGCCGATACGGTTACCCATGCCGGACTGGTCGGAGGTGATAAGCCAGACGAAAAAAGTACCTTGGTCGAAAGAGTGACGATATTTCACCGTAAAAATACAACCGTCAAGAAATGTGGACATGGGTTCCACTGGGGTAAAATTTTCCGGAGGTCAAATAGTCCCCCATTCGGTTCTCCGGACGGAGACTACTTCAGGGAACCCATGCCAAAGGCCCAAACTCAGGAACATGTACGTAGGAACATGGAATGTTAGGTAGGGTAGACCAAGAATGAGGTAGGAGAATAACTAACTATGATTTCAAGGAAATAGATTATACAGGGAATGATTTGAAAACATTAGCTCAGGATAGGAATATATGGAGAACTTAATGTCCGCGCGGCTATGAACCTATGGGTTCGATAGTGCCAGTGAGTTAGTTTTTTTGTGGTTTACCTGTTCCTTCTCTCTTTCCTTTTCGCACTTTCACTATTCCCTTTTTTCAGTTCCATCATTCACTGTCTCACTTTTACTAAACATGTTACTGAGCCCTAGTAGACTATGTGTTTTCATGTATCTCTGTTCTTTGCCAGTCTTGACCATTTTCCTCCTCATATATTTTTGAAGTGGCTAGCCCACCAGGTTCTTTGCCTGTCCACGTTCCTCTATTCTATTATTGGGTACCACATGGTGACTCGTGTCCATTTCTGATGGTCCCATCCGTGCCACATAACCCTTCCATTTTCATTTTTGACTTACTGCTTTGGTGACAAGTCGCACATACCTGTTCTTCATACTTCTTCGTTTCGGTTTCTCAATATTTGCGGTATGTGAAAGAATTTTCTTTCTACCCGTCGCTGTTAGCTATGGAGTGCCCGTTTGTTGTTACTCAGTCAGGAACTACGTTTGGGAGCCGCAGCTGGTATGATCAATTTTTCTAAATCTCAGATTCCGAGTTTATTTTTCTGTTTGTGCCCATTAGAATAAAATTTCCTCCATGGCAGGCCAATCCTTCGATTACTAACTTCCTCTTAGCTTGTATGGAGGATATATTTTGTCCTAGATATACGTACTGCTGCACATACTCTAGCGGTACCTGGTTTAGCTGGATTGGATCATCTTCAACATTTGTCAACACTTTTTTTTTTTGTGGTGTTCATCATTACACCTGCCTCCTTGCAAGACCGTGCCTACATCTGGTAACATTTCTTACAATATTGTATGGCTTAAGTTTGGGCATGGCTTCGTTAGACTTTTAGACCAGTGTTTCTCAAAATGTGGTCCACGGTATAAAAGTGGTCTCGCGCTCGTTGATCATGTCAGAGGAGGGCAGAAAATTCGCAATATAATTTAGAATCGCAAACTAATCTAACTTCCTTTGTGAAAGTTGTTTCACTGTTGGTGGCCATGATTTCAAATCTCAGCTAAGATTTTAGTAAATCTGTGTATCTAAATGAAACAATTAATAAATATAGGAAAGGTATTGCACTTACGAGCTTTTGCCGTGGGTTCCCTGGAATAGTCCCCGCCTGGAGAACAAAATAGGGAAGTGTTTTATCTCCGGAAAATTTTATCCCAGTAGAATCCATGTACACATTTCTTGTTGTTGCTTTTTTACGGTGACAGTTCGTCAGTCTTTCGACCAAAGTAGGCCTATTTTATTTTTCTGGCCCATAGCCTTCGAATTCTCTGACATGAGTAACCCATTCGGCAGCAATGCTCTCGGAGTCATTTAAGCATGCAAGCTACTCCACTACAAGGTAAATATACCATAGGACTTTTTTTATCAAAAAGAGATGAACAGGCAGGCGAATGGAGAAGACTACATAATAATGAGCTACATGATATTCATGGGAAACCAGATATAATGAGGACACTTAAGTCTCGTGAATGCAATGCGCAAGACATGGGAAATGGGGGGGGAATTATAATTCCTTGTACGAAAATCAGGGGACAAGCGTCCAAGAGGTAGGACAAGAATGAGGTGGGAGAATAACATTAACCATGATTTGTGGGAAGTGGATTATACAGGTGACGATTGGAAAACATCTCAGGGAATGGATCTATGGAGAGCTTACGTCCGCGCCACATGGACCTAAGGGTTTGATAAGCCAGTGAGTTAGTTATTATGCTTGAAAGTGTGTCAGTAAACTAAATATAGAAGATGTCAAACGACCAAAATCAAATATATTTCGAGATAAGTTTTTTTTTTGTGTATTTTTTCTGCATGCGGACCCGGACAAAACATTTAACTTTGGACTCAGCAATAGCAATTCGTAGAGGAAAGAGAAGAAGACATTTATTAGGGGCTGTTTAACTCATGCCCCAAATAGGAGTCAATGACCAATCACATTTTAATGAATTTTGATTTACAACCAATCACAGTGGTTTTTCACCTCGATTTTATCAATTTAGTTTTATCACTTGAAAATCAAGCTCCTCCTTTTTTAACATTTTGAATAGGTCAGACCATTGTGTTGCAGTGACTGACTCTCTAAGAAATACGTTGAATATAACAATTTATATATTAAGATGTAAGAATTCTAGAATGCATGTGGCTACCAGATTGTATATATAGTGCGCGAATGTAACCAGGTAGTGCTTGCGGGATATAATATAGAAACATTTAAACCAATTGATTATATTACAAAAAGAAAAAAAACACTGTTTGCCTTTCTTAAACGTACGGTATTATTTCCCAGGAATTTACTTTCCAGAAAAATATAATTGACATATTTACATCAAAGGACATCAGAAATTAATTAATAACCTATAATGTTGGTTATAAACAATTTGATACGTTTATTTTTTTCTCCACTAGGGTGCATTCTTACAATATTGCGATCCTTTGGCAATAAATAATATGATCTGGTTGCCGTGATGAACAAGTGCAGCTTAACAAACGTTTATCATTTGTTTTCAAACATCGCCGTTAACATTAAATAATAAATATTTTAAAATAATCATATTTAAATAATGATTTGTGAGAAAACGGCTTAATTGTATTCGTTAAATAGTCCTGACAAATGACATTCTTGATTTCCAAATTCTGTAGATAAATTGGAAATTACTCGTGGCATTACCTATGATAAATTATTCTTATTCTTAAAAAATAAAAAGTAAGCTGCTAATGGATGATAATTACTACAAACCTTAACAAGAATTTGAATCGTTTAGTTTCATAATGTCTGTCCAGAGACTAAAAGGTAGCAGCCCTACCACTGGACTACTTAGCGTCGGGCCAGTAACCTGTCCTAAGGAACTTCAAAACTACTTTCAAGTCTCAACACGAAAAAATCCAGAAAACAAAATTTCTGATTATAAGTCAAGATGGATGCAACATGTTCATCGAATGGAAGATCACAGAATACCCAAACAAATGTTAAGATATCAACCTGCAGGAAGAAGAAGACCAGGACGTCCACTCAAAAGACTTTTGGATGGTGTTTCTCTTGAGGCCGAAACAGGTCAACAAATGGCCTAAATTCGTGATGATGATAGTTTCATAATAATCTTGCTTCCAAAACAATGATTTCTCAGCTTATAATTTTAACCAGATCTTAATGTACATATGAATCTAAGTGAAAGAATTACCGGTAATGAAAACCATGAGCCTTATTCATCATCATCATCATCTTCAAGGTATGGACCTGTTGGCCCGTTCCGCTCCCCGGTGCACTATATGCTGCAGGTGCAGGTCGTCTTTCCAACGACGTTTTGGTCTTCCTACATTTCTTCGGCCTAGAGGCCTATAATGAAGCAGCTGTTTGATAAACGATTATTTGGCATTCTTTGTATATGTTCAAACCAATTACGTTTATTTCTGTGTATTCTCTCGTTTATATTACACAATTGTAATTCATCTCTGATATCTTGACTTCTATTTTGATCTCTTAGAGATACACCTGCAACTGATCTGAGGAATCTCATTTCTATTGTCTCAATTTTATTTTTATCAGAGATCGTTAAAGGTCAAGTCTCAGACCCATATGTTAACGTTGGAACGGCTACTGTTTTGTAAAATTTTAATTGAGTTTCCCTTGTGGTCTTATTTCTCAAATATCTTCTTATTGAACCACATATGAGCCTTATTATGACAATACGGGGTGAATCATAAATATGGCTATACGTTTGAACGCGTTGTGTGATAAAAATATTACCATTACAGGAAATATGAAATTACCGTTGGAAAGGCAATTATTCAAATGACAACAATGAAATAAAACAAAACAGTAGAGAACTTACGTCATTAGTCAAAGTGGCGTTGAGTATGCAACAGCAAATTACAATTGCTGCATGGGCATTAACGTATGCTTATGATCGTGAAGCCGCAAGACGTGAGTTTAACGTAGCATTGCAGCCGTCGACTGTGGGGAAGTGGAGGAAACGACTGCTGGAAATGGGAAGGATGCAGAAAATCAAACCTCCTGGAAGGCCTCGCATTAGCACGGATGCAGAAACAACAAAGAGAATTGTGGAGACGTTCGAAGCTAGCCCACAAAAATCAACCCGCCAAGCTGCACGTGAGCAGTGATTTGTTTTGTTTTGTTCTATTGCTGTAATTTGAATGATTCCCTTTCCAATGATAACATCATATTTTCTTTAATAATAATATTTTCATCACAAAATGCGATCAAACGTATAGCCATATTTCTGACTCGCTCTGTAAATTAACTAATAGCTCTTAGTTGCCACAGCAGCTCGTTAATTGGTCTATATGCCAAAATAGAAAATTTCTGAACCAACTAAAACAGGTTCCATGTTAATTTACTTTCAATATTTTCTTTGTTTCTTCTTAATGTTGCTGAATGTAAATGATTTTATCCTCATTCTTAGATTCCTTTAAACGTTTTATTTTTCCTACTTTTAAAGATTAATTTATGTTCTAATGTCATGTAACTTTTTTTAAATTTGGTGCACAAACTTTTTTGCTACTCCCTATTTTAAAAAGATTGTAAGAACTGATAGTGTCAATTTTTTGTAATAGATATCATCAATACTAATAAAATTCATTGTTTAAAACCATTGAGGTGGATAGTCACAAAATAAAAATAAAGTTAAAATATGTACCTTCTTAGGTTAGTGCCGTCGTCCTCGATTTTTTAAAAAAGATATATACAAATATATTTAAAGTTGAGGACGACGGCACTAACCTAAGAACGTACATATTTTAACTTCATTTTATTTTATAATAGATGTCATATAGATCATTTTCAGTCTCCTTTGTCACCAAACAAAAGCAATATGATCCATAAAATGTGTTAAATAAATGTTTAAATATATATAAAATAGTATTTTCCCTTTGTTTTCAATAAATCTAGTACTTTGCTCTAAGACTCATATGAAACTAAACGCTTCAATATTAATGTTTGCTTCGTTGTAACTTCAAAAGAATGTATAGAATTCGCCGATGTTATATGTATGAATGTAAATTTTATCAATACTAGAATTCTAAGAAACGTTTTTTGTAATTCGCTGGAAATTGAAATTGCATTATAAAGAAACCCCGACTTTGGTATTTCAATCATTCGTAGATTTCTGCCTACGGCGGGTTCTTCACTTCAAACCCATCCTCTCTACCCTTCCTTATTTCTAATTTGCCTTTCGTATCAACATATTAAGTACTGATATTAATATTGTCTGTCGTTTTATATCTTCTACTCCAACATTTTAACTGTTTTCTATTCTTCCCATCTTATATTTTCCGCAATCTTATATAGGCTCATGAAAATTGTTTGTTTGTTTGTTTGTTTGTATTTTAAGAACTATCATACCGTTCATCCGATTATGATGGGTCTTTTCGTCTTTCAGCTCATTTATGCCATGAAGATCGGGATAAGTAGATTCCTGGGTAATGCCGGGTAATCAGCACGGGATATCTGAAAATAATTACGATATAGATTTCTCCTATCAGTTGTTCAACTATACATAAAAACACATTAATTTTCGTCTTTCAGGTCGTTTTTGCTAATAAGACCGGGATAAGTAGATTATCGGGCAACGACAGGTAATCAGCACGGGACATCTAAAAATAATTACGATATAAATATATAATAATTTTTCATTCCACGTATTCAATTAACATAAAAACACATTACTTTTCATTTCTTTAGGCGTAGCAGCACAAGTCGGGTATTAGCTAGTTAGCTATATACGAGTAGGCTATTACCCGTTTAAGGAGTAAGCGCTGTTGTTGATGGAGGGAGCTGCAGTCGTGTTTATACAGGAATAGAACACGTGACACTGCTATCTATGTAGTGCAGAGGGGAATGGGACGTGGGAAGCTGACAGTACAAGTCTAGTAGCAAGTTTGTTAGCGGTGCACATTGCAATATATAAATTATCTTTCTACCTTGTGAATTAATCACTTTTCTTGGAGACTTTTAGGTGTCTCCACACTTATACAATACAAACGTAGGTCTACAATACAAATTGTTGTATCGACACGAAATAGCTGTTCATGAGCGAACGATGTGGTTACAAGTGCTATTAAAAGGCAACTGTGATTCTTTGCCCACTGTAAACTACCTTGTATTATGTCACGTGTAGCAACAAACAGTGCTTCGCGATGTGTCCGCCTGCAGAGATATTTTGAATGACTAACATTAAGGAGTGATGCACAGGATTACATTGTCTCTCCTTTATATTTTTCCGCAGTATTTTCTCGCCCGCTAGTCGACAGCTGACTCGAATATAAACGCCTGCTTATTAACTAACTCACTGGAACTATCAAACCCGTAGGTTCATGACCATGCGGACATAAGCTCTCCACACATCCCTATTCTGAACTAATGTTTTCCGATCATCCACTGTATAATCTACTTCCTCATACAATGGTTAATGTTATTCTCCCACCTCATTCTTGGTCTACGAACTGGGTGTTTCACTCTGCTTTTCCTACAAGAAACTTCCATGCCCCTCTTTCATTCCTCATTTGTGTATTTCCTCCCCATCTCAGTCTACGAGACTTAACTATTCTTATTATATCTGGTTTCCTATAAAGATCATGTAGCTCACTGTTATAAAGTCTTGTCCATTCGTCTGTCTGTTCATTTCTCTTCAGTCCAGAAGTTTTCCCAACAACTTTATTCTCATGTACTTGTAATTTTTTCTCCTCCCTTAAAGGAAGAGTTCATGTTTCTCATCCATATAATAAACGCCAGCTTATTACTATTAAAATTACTAAACACTTCGATAAAAATTGATAGACCATCGGTTGATTAATGTCTTTGACATCGTCCGATTCTCCATAGCCAATTTTGTCGGTCCATCCAATCTCCTGGTTGTAGATGTTTCTCCTTCATATATAAATATATTCCCTGACTCCAGGAGGTTTTAGGCCTTCCTCTTCCTCATCTTCCCTCAGTTTTCCATTCCAAAAGAGATTTTGGTAGCCAATCCTCTCATTCGCTGGTCATGTCCTTACCATTTTAATTGCCGAGTTTTAATATAATCTAAAATAGGTCTTCAATCTTAATTTTCTCCCTTGTAAAAATATTCCTTATATAAAATAAATTATAAAAATTTACAATTTTTAAAATTTGTGCAGACTAAAATATAATTTTAAAATTCTTAGAAGTTGTATCACTCGTCCTCTACCAAAACAAACTTCTGTGCATAAAACATCGTCAAACATTAAAAAAAAGAAGGCTTTTCAAAAGACAATCTGAGTAGCATTGTAGATACGATCTTCTGAAAGGCCTACATTTATGTTTGACAATAAACAGAAAATTGTTCTGGTTGAGGACGATTGATAAAACAGGTACGAATTTAAATTAATATTGGGAAGTAAAAATTATGAGGTTATATCATTAATAGTGAGTGTAGAATATATTTTTAATATATTGAACATCATAAAATTGAAAAAAGAGGCAAAACTTTTGAAACAATTAGATAAACCGTTGGAATTGACAATTTGGGAAATGGTATTCATTCAGAAGAATAAATATCGATCTATGAATTTCGATATTCCGGTGGATAAAAATTTAATTACAAATTACACACAGTGTATAAATTCCAACTAAAGAATGTCAGCACAAGAGGTAATGTCCTTAGAGAAATCAACAACTACAGAATTTCATCAGTGGAAGCCATGACTGAAGAGGGACAAGATATTGTCTGAAACCGGCGGTATCAAAGAAATTTGAAATCATATGAGGTGAGTCGTTAAAAATAGTTTCTATACTCACTATTAACGAATTTAGTAATTTAATATTTTTATTAATAACCTGAACGGTGTTTACCATGAATTTTAAAACTAATGATTAAATTAGTGTAGGATAGAAGAAATAAATTAAACAAGGCTAATGTTCTGGACTTTCGATATGTGGGTGTGGAGAAAGATGAAACGTATAAAATGGACAGACAAAATAGACAGAGTGGGTGAAGGAAGAACAATGCTGGAACTCATAAAGAAGAGGGGAAAAAATTGGATTGGCCACTGGCTAAGATGAAACTGCCTGCTGACGGATGCCCTAGAAGAAATGGTCAACGGAAAGAAAGTTTAGAGTCATCAAAAATACATCAGAATGATAGACACTATTAAAATATTTGGTTTGTCTGCATATACAAAAAGAGAGCTGAGGGTAGGATATAGTGGAGAATGCTGAGTTTTCAGTGAAAGACCTGCTCTGGAACAGAACACTACGAAAAAAATTATTCTGGAAGTACATAATACATAGGTATCAGATTACAGAGACTCTTGTCAGCCTAACTTCTCATCATCGGCATCTTCCAACAACAATATATTAAGTCCCAACTTGGCCTATTCCGATCAGGGGACTCTAATAGGTCGAATTGGTCCTTCTATCTCCAAAATGGTCTTCCCAACATTCTTACGCCCATTTTGTTTATAATTATACATTCTTCTTTGTATGCGCTGTTCACATTCCTTCGTAATATTGTGCTGAAGATAAGCATTTGGATAATATTTTATTCTTTCACAGAGATTAATCATAATTAAGTTATGTTCGTATATCTTCGTTTTTTTCTTTTTTTTTATCTGTCCTTTGGTATCCTGCTGATTCCCTCATAGAGTCTCTTCATTTCCGCATTCCTCTAGGTTGTTTACTATCTGCCTAACTTCTCTCAAAAGAGTTAAACTGAAAAATATATAAAACTCCTATTCTCCTAGTTACAAGGTTGTGAAACATGGACTCTTACTTTTAAGGAGGAGGAAAGATTACGAGTATCTGAGAATAAAGTTCTTAGGAAAATTGTTGGACCATAGAGAGATGAACGACCAGGTGAATGGAAAATACTACCTAAACAGTGAACTACATGGTCTTTATGGAAAATCATATGTAGGCCGTAATAAAAACAGTAAAGCCCCATAGACTAAGTTGGTGGGATGTGTGAAACGAATGAGGAATGGAAGAGGGGCATGGAAATTCGTTGTAAACCGAAAGGGAAAATACGCAGTAGGAAGTTCAAGAATAAGGTGGGAGAGTGGCATTAACAATAAGGATGGAGGTATATTATACAGAGGATGAGTGGAAAATGTTAGCTCGGGATAGGAATATGTGGAGAGGTTACGTTCTCGCGGTCATGAACTAACGGGTGCGATAATTGCAGTGGATTTATTTAGTTTAAGATAGAACACCTTTAAAGTTGTTCGTGTAAACGCGAGCTACAAATATACAATAACTCATTAAAATATTAATTGCAATGAAATTATCTCTGACTGTTGTTATTAATCTGAAAGTAAAATTACACATTCAATAGATATTTGCATATAAATACATATAAATCGTATAACACAGAATAATGAGAATAGCTAAATGATGTAACGTGGCATTTTAATTAAGCTGGAAATTGATTAAATGAGAGACGACGTAAACAAGTAATTTGTATTGTCACGTCCCATTCACGAGCAAAATACCCTAAAGCAGACGTGTCCAACCTTTTTCTTTTGGAAAAGGGCCACTGTCGTTAAGATGAATTGGATTGCGGGCCACACGAACTGATTTTTTACCGTATTAAATAGGATCTAAAAGTGATCCCACAACAGGCCCGGAGGCCCTTGGGGTAGTAGGAGGTTAAGGCTCCCACTTTTTCTAGACAATCGACACTTTATGTCAGCCGGGTTGTCAGCCCTGCGTGACGGCCGCCTTTACCCCCGGAACAAGCGTCTGGTACTCATTTCCGTTAGAGGCTGAGTCGACCCCAAGGCCATAGTGCCGCCAGAGGGTTTGGGCCAGTTTAAAAATCCTGACCCCAACGGGACTTGAACCCTCAACCCTCCGGCTTGTATCCCAGTGCCTTAACCACTACGCTACGGCGTGCCCCATTAAATAGGATCTAAGATAAACCAAATAAATTAAATACAAAATAGGTTATATATTGATATGTTATTTTTATTAAAATATTAATTATATATTAGTTATTAGGGGCCTATTACAATTTCATTCCATAGTGCTCTGCTCGAGGGCAAAGTCTTTCACTGCAATCATAGCATTTTTATGCAATCGGCACTTGATGTCAGCCGGGTTGTCAGCCCTGCGTGACGGCCACCTTTACCTCCAGAACAAGTGTCTGGTACTCATTTCCGTTAGAGGCTAAGTCGACCCCAGGGCCATAGTGCCGCCAGAAGATTTGTGTCAGTTTAAAAACCCTGACCCCACTAGGACTCGAACCCTCGACCTTCCGGCTTGTAGCGCAGTACTTTAACCACTACGCTACTACCATGCCTATACCTATGCTTTGCATAGCATGCAGATATTATGATTGCAGTGTAAGATCTGCCCTAGGGCAGAATTACTATTCATATATATATATATATATATATATGATAAGTCTCAGTTGGGGAACCAAATTATGTATTGCATATTCTTAATGGTTTAAGTGTGTCCCATAT
This sequence comes from Diploptera punctata, assembly GCA_030220185.1. NCBI lineage: Eukaryota > Metazoa > Arthropoda > Insecta > Blattodea > Blaberidae > Diploptera > Diploptera punctata. The sequence continues at coordinate 692,646 of JASPKZ010001240.1, read as the reverse complement.
ATGTAGTAGGTAGTGTTAAAAAGCAATGCCCAAATTGTAAGGTTAATAGAGAAGATAATAAATAATAGTTTCAAAAAACTAAGACAACACGCTTTATTAGAAAACCGAACTAAAAAAATGAAAAATAATTTTAATTTCCAACACGCTTGGGATAAATAATTTTACCATCAAAAGCGTGGGGTGCTCTTTATCAATTAATATATTTGATGATAAACATATATTGGTAAAAGTAAAGTCTCTAAGAAGAAAATGTAAAAATCATAAAAAGCACCCCACGCTTTTGATGGTAAAATTATGTATCCCAAGCGTGTTGGAAATTAAAATTATTTTTCATTTTTTTAGTTCGGTTTTCTAATAAAGCGTATTGTTTTAGTTTTTTAAACTATTATTTATTTTTTAGTTTTAATATTTTACAGAATAAGATAAAAATGTAAATATCTTTAAATTCGATTCTATTGTAGTGTGATCTGAAAGTAATACTCTTCTAAAAAAAATCACCCAGCCGGATTTGAACCAGCGACCTACGGATTACTGAAATTATATACCACTAGAGTTCACCGCGCTACTAACTGAGCTCTTACAACGATTGAATAAAGTCGACAAGTCCGCAAACTCTTATACGACTTTTCGTTTTTTTGATTTTCTGATGATTCTGGTCAGGATTTTATAAACAAATTATGAAATTATTGTATTGTTATGGGTCCTTTATAAGTATACAAAGTTTCAAGTCGATCCAATGTTTCTAAGTGGGTGAAAATCGTGTTCAAAAATTCCATTACACAGATACAAAGACACTTTTTTTTATTTTCTGATGATTCTGGCCAGGATTTTAGAAAAAAATGAAATTATTATATTGTCACGGATCCTTTACACGTATACAAAGTTTGAAGTCGATCCAATTTTTCTAAGTGGGTGAAAATCGTATTAAAAAATACTGTTACATAGTTACAAAGACACTTTTTCTGATTTTCTGATGATTATTGCCACGATTTTAGAAACAGAATATGAAATTATTGTATTGTCACGGGTCTTTTACAAGTATACAAAGTTTCAAGTCGATCCAATGAGTTTAAGTGGGTGAAAATCGCGTTGAAAGATTCCGTTATATATATACAGGTCAAGCTAATATAAAGCGTGTAAAAAGAGATACATTTTGTTAAATGACCATGTGTCGATGACTTACCATGAGTTGGTACTGAGCATGCAGAAAGTTAGTGAGTGTAATTGTGCATAAAACACTGTTAAGTGTTTTCGTTATTTTATTACGTCACTCTGTGTCAAATTGCAACAATTGTTCATAATGAGCACTCGTAACCTCATTACATTGCCAGAATATATGTAGTAGAGAATTGTATTGTGCATGTGTAAATGTAGTCACTGCATGAATTCTTGTAACAAGTTCGCACTCCGAGTATGACATCACTATGTAATGCGTAAGACTAGTTCAAATCAGAATTTAGTAGCATATAACGGATTCAATACTAGTAAAATTCATATCAAATTCCGTTGAGGCGAATAGTAATAAAATAAAATTAAAATACATCTGTTGGCAGGTGCCGTCGTCCACATCTGTGCTAGAATATTATATTAAAATGTTAACTGGAAGCCTTTCGGAAATTAACTTCCATCATCAGCAGGATGATTCTACTACTATCTGTTGTTGTTCGCGACGATGTGGACTTCAAGTGTCGTTAGTAGCTGCTACAAATGGCAGTCCTCCGGGAGGGATTTTAAGCCGTGGGTCCCGAGTGTGAAGATTTTCAGACCCGTAAAAGAACTGCAAAGTTGAATTAAAAGGCTTCTTTGTAAAATTTAACCGACCTCCTTCCATTCAAGTATTACCCAAGTTGTCTACTAGATGTTTCATTGAGGCAACGTGCTAAACATATGGCACTCGTTGAGATCTGTAGGTAAATCAGCGTAACTACCACTCGGGACGAATACGTATACACATAGTCGTGATTTGATACGGAAATGGTTGAAAATTATTAGCTCAGGATTGGGTTGTATGGAGAGCTTATGTTCGCGCGGTCATGAACCTCCAGTGCGATAATTCTATTAAATTATTTAAAACTTTTATATTGCCTGCAAATACAGAAATCACTCAATATGATTTCGACATAGGTCATTTATATATAGGCCTATGTTGTAGATTTTCGCGGATATAAGTATGATTAAGAAATGTTTCATGGGTTTCCCGCGTCATAGATTCAAGGTTGGCTTCTGGCCATTGATTCCGACGTTTCGACATGATCCCATATCAAGGAGTGATAGGTTCGAGTTGATGGTATAGGACTAGGCCTATATGGTATGCATTGCCTATGGTATAGGCCTATAAGACCTGAATAACTCTGAAATATCATTCCCTGTTAATGGTATATGGGATCATGTCGAAACGTAGAAATCAGTGGCCAGAGGCCAACCTTGAATCCATGATGCGGTAAACCCAAGAAACATTTCTTAATTATATATATAGGCCTACATTTAGTCCACCGCTGTGGTCTCGAGGTAGCGTGCTCCTTGTCACGAAGCGGCCCGGGCTCGATCCCCGCTCGGGACAAGTTTCCTGAGAGATTTTTTCGGGGTTTTTCCTCACCTGTAAGACAAATGTCAGAATACTTTATAAGGCCCAAACATTCCCCGAACATCATCTGGCCATCATTATCATCAATATCATATTCACCTCATTAGATAAAGTTTAGGTTTAAGGCCTCTCCTGGCGCATCATTGCCCATCATCACCACCCATCATTCATTGGGGCAGCGTAACCCCGCCTTTCAGGCGCCCCAACCTCAGAAGTGGGTTACAATACGCCAATGCCAGGAGAGAATACCTGAAATGGCAAACAGGTGGCATTGAACAAACAAAATAAATATATGCCCTATATTTTTTTTATTTATACACTAATCCAATTGATTAAATGAAATTGTCTGTTTTGTTCTCCCCATCGTCCCTAGCAGTTTTGTATGGAATTGTATCAAATTGTATAGTCGATAGTGCAGTTTTGAAGTAACGCAAATACTCCAGTAAATATGTGGATGTAACACGTAAAGTGGGCCTCATTAGCGTCGGTTTCACCAACAGAGGTAACTGTATTACGCGAGTTTAAGCAATGTATTATATTTGGGGAAAACTGGCGTAATACAGTTACCTCTGTTGGTGAAACCGACCCTTAGTGCGTCTCTAAAATCGAGCATTTAAATATGACCTAGGCTGGTGAATTTTAATCTTGTATAATCTAGAATACACAGAAGATTATCATCTTTGAAAAATGTCCCTAATGGTTACAAGTTCATACGTGGACATTAGAGAATAAAATGTATAAAATAATCACTTGAAAAATATTAATTTTCAATTCCACGAATCACTAGGTAAAGTTAGATTCTTTTAATATTATTTTCACATGTGTGGTCAAAATATAACACAGATATTCGAGATGTCCAGGCTAAAAGGATATCAAACTACAATAGAAATCCATCCTATCGATTAGTGCATAACATGGTATTTGACGATAGTTTATTTTCAATAAATTTCACCCTTTGACAACATATGGCCTTTTGTGAGTTACGTAATGAATATCGATTTATGATTTTACTTGAAGGCATTTTAAATTTCAAGCCACAGATAGTTTTTAAAAAATTTGTGGAATCACATTTAAATTATTTTTACTAACATGAAATGAACCTCATTTCAGCCGATTGAATCTTGTAGTTAATAATATAAAACAATATATTGGATCTAGCATCTAATTTTGATTATCTTGGATGCAATATAAGCTATGATAGAGAAGAGATTTTCAAATCAAATTGAACGAATTTCAGTCAGTATGTGGGACAATAAATTAGAACTCTCCACAATAAAACTCGAAAAGACACAAAATTAAAGTTTTATACAATAATGGCTGTGCCGGTATTAATGTTCGGTAGTGAGTCTTGCATGTTACAGTAAAGAGATAGAAATAAGATTCAATCGGTTGAAACGAAGTTCCTTCGTAGGGTAAAGAGCTGCACAAAAATAGATCTGATAGGAAATGAAGATATAAGAGACTAATTGAATATATACAAATTAAATGAGAAAATAGAGGAACGTAAAGACAATTGGAGAGCCTACCTGGATCGTACGAATAACGAAAGAATCCCAGCACTAGTGTATAACTATCAAACCCAAGGAAGAAGAGATGTGGGACGTCCGAGGAAGAGATGGTTCTAACAGTGTGAAGACGGAACAGGCAAGATTGCATAATCCCTGCAAAGAAGATTATGATGATGAATACTTTAGATTAGGATGGGCAAGACATGTCATGAATGGGTAATTAAAAAGAGACAAGGAAACTTTCTGTAAGTAAATCAGGATATAAGCGGCCAGTAGATACTCAAAATAAGGTGAGAGATTGACGTTAAACATTATTAGAGTGAGATCAGTTATATACAGAATGATTAGAAAATATTAGCCCAGGATAGGATGTATGGAAAATAGTTTAACTCTATTGAGTACAAAAGGAAAACTATTTAAAATAGTGACAGGAAATATTTGTGCCCAATCTGTTCTATCTTCCATGAACCACTCGGTGTCCACAGCTGTGGTCTCGAGGTAGCGTGCTGCCTTGTCACGCAGCGGGTCCGGGTTCGATTCCCGGTAGGGACAGGCTCCTGGGTGAAGCTTTTTGGAGTTTTTCGTTACCTGTAAGACAAATGATCAGGACGTTTAGGGCCCAACGGTCTCCGAAAATCATCCGGCCATCATCATCATCATAATCTTCATCATCATCATCCTTCACCAGTGTGGAAAGCAACGGGAACTTACCACACCTATAATTCCCTAGTAAAGTTGCAAAGCATAGCATAGCACGAAAATGCTATGATTGTAGTAAAAGACCTGCCCTCGGGGAGAATTACTATGGATGGAAACCCAGAACTCTCAAATCTCAATTGGAAGCATTAACCCGAGACCATCAACATTCATGACTTTTCTCTTCCATTCGACGAAAAAACATCACTTACCAAGAATAAAAAGCCGAGGAAAAATATTTTAGTCAAAAAATTATAAAATTTAACAGAGTAACAGGAATTATAAATAATATTTTCAAGCCAAACACAGTACAGCAACACACACGAACTAGAATTTATAAAACACTGGCCAGACCTATATTATGTTACGGCAGTGAGGCCTGGACAGTTCGCAGTGTAGATGAACAAAGACTAACTGCGGCAGAAATGAAATTTATGAGACGTACTGCAGGTTACTCAAGAACAGACCATAAAAGGAATTCTGAGATCCTCAAAGAATTACAAACTGAATCAGTCATGAAAAATGTACAAAAATGCAGAAACAACTGGAAATCTCACCTAAGAAATATGAGTAGAACAAAAATACCACGTCAAATCTCAAATTACCAGCCACCAGGCAAGAGATCTTTAGGCAGACCCTTCAAACGTTGGATTGAGACCGTAATAGACCACTAGGTCTATCACATGAAAGGAAGAAGAAGAAGAAATATATCGATACTTTAATTGAGATGAAATTATACATAACAATAGACCTAATGTATTGTTAAAATATTTTCTTCTTATTAAATGTATCTTACTTTGCAGTACAGTTAAGATTAATTAAAACGAACCAGTAATCAGTTTCCTATTGTCACACAGTTGAAACTAATCTCAGATTGTTACTTAATATGCTGAATCCAGAATTACAGAGGAGATTCTTCATTACTGATATTGCCATGCGCAAGTTGTGATGTACTCGTATTTCATATTTTAACCGGAGACAAATGTTTTGTCTCTCCTTCGTTCCTGTCATCTAGAATAACATGAAAATCTTATTTATTACGGTTTAAGTTTCGTGAACAAGCAGCTATTCCATGAGATCATATCGAAACTAGCTTTAATTTTACGCTAACTTTAACAAAACGTGTTAGTGAGTGAGATGTCTCTGTGGTAAACTCATATAGAGTAATATGAAAATCTCGTTTATTTTGGTTTATTGCTAAATGTCACTCATCTGATCATTAACTTGAACTAGAAATCATCATCATTGTATATTCATAAATTTAGGCCATTTGTTGTCCTGTTTCGGCTTCAAGAGAAATCATCATCGTTGACAAATTCGTTTTAGGCCATGTGGCCTGTACGGTAAACCTAGTGATGATGGTCTTGATCTTTCCACCGATGTTTTGGTCTTCCTTGGTCCCTATGTCCAGTTGGGGTATATTGGAATGCCAATTTTGGATGTTTATTTCTTGCCATTCTCCTCAGATGATTTTTCCATTCTTGTTGGTATCTTTGTATATCTTCATTTAAACTTGTTACTCCAAGTTTTCCTCTGTTAATAGTGTTCCTTTGGTGATCCAGTCTATTAACTCCTAACAATGATCGTAAGAAGCGCATTTGGCTTACTTGAAGTTTATGAGAGATTCTTTTATTTAAAATCCAAATTTTCACTTTCGTATTTTAGAGCAGCTTTTGATGTGATGTTATGTAATCTTAGTTTTGTCTCTGTCCTCATCTGTTTACCAAAATGTCTTCGTATTATTCAAGAGAAATATCATCCAAAAGTCTTTTGAGTGGATGTCCTAGTCTTCTTCTTCCTGCAGGTTGATAGCGTAACATTTATTTGGGTATCCTGTGATCTTCCATTCGATGAACATCTTGAATCCATCTTGCATAGGGAATGTATAATTAGGAGGATCGTTATGGTTAAAAGTGAATAAATAACAAAGTAAACAAATCATATATTTTCACCTAAAAGTATGGCTGTAATTATTCATCCTAAATGATTAATTGATGAAATGGTTACGATTTTACTAATTGAAATCTGGTTATATCCCCCTACAGCTCATCCATCTTGCATCCATCTTGCAGCCATCTTGACTTATAATCAGAAATGTTGTTTTCTTAAGGTCCATATGTAATTCTTCTAAGATGTCTTCATTTCTTTTTTGATCTAATAATGTGTATCTTGTGTAGTCCTCCGAAGGTACCGTATCTCATTTCAGCAGATCTAAGTCTCTGTATATCCTTCTGTTTCAATGTCCATATCTCGTTGCCATACAAAAGAGTTGGTAGAGCCAGTGTTTTATACACTTTGTCTTGAATGTTCCTGGACTAACTGTGGCTCGAAGATAAAATTTATTAACCCTAAAATCCTTTAAAATTGTGATATTTTTGCATTTACATTCTTTTCTTCTTCATATGAGATATTGCATGCTAGATATGTAAAATTATTAGCCTGCTCCAAAATTGTATTGTCAAGCACAATTTTACTTCTAACGGGATCTACACCTTGAAATGCCATAATTTGAACTTGAAATCCAGTGGATAAATTTGTTGAAATTATTTCAATAACGATCGGCATAAAACAATGAATATGTCTACAAATTTCAGTGAATTATTCATTAAAGGAACAGTTCCATGGGATTATATCGAAACTAGCTTTAATCTGGGAATTATTCTTCTCTCGAAAAATAAGTAAAAAGAAAGTAAATTCAAGCTTTTAAAAGTACATACTAATAACAACAATATCTTTAAATTTTAGTAAACAAAACGTGTTAGTGAGCGAGTTTGTCTCAGTAGGTAAAGTCATCTAGAGTAACATAAAAATCTTATTTATTTTAATGCATTACTTGTTTTGTCACCTGATGATTCATTTGAAATAGAAATTAAACTCATAATGTATTTGTTGAAATTATTTTAATAACGATTGGCATGAATCAATGATTAATTACACAAATTTCAGCCCATGTTCATAAAAGGAACCGTTCCATGAGATTATACCGAAACTAGCTTTGAGTTAATGTCTATATTATTTAACCAACAAAATGTGTTACTGAGCGAAATAGTTTGTCATTAAGAATCCGTTTTTATTCCCCCATAATACACAATAGGCCTATATATATATTTCATAGTTCACTAATTGGTACAAGTAAAAGTAGAATAAAACCGTAAAGTGAAGTAAATAATATAGACAACGGTATAGGAGAAAACTATATCATCAACAACAAGGATTAAGCCAATGGCCTGTTCCGATCTCATTATAGGTCCAATTGGTCCTTCCATCTCTTCAATGGTCTTCCCAACAATCTTCTCCATTTTGGTTTATAATTATACATTCTTCTTGGTATGCGCTGTTCATTCATTCGTAATACGTGCTCAAGGTAAGCATTTTGATAGTATTTTATTGTTTCACAGAGATTAAATATCATTTGGTATCCTGCTATGGCTCTCAACATCTTCATTTCTGCAGCCTCTATTTGTTTACTATCTGCCTCTGTTAATGTCCAGGTTTCACATCCATAGATAAGAGATGGAACTGCCAATACTTTGTAAAATTTTAAAATAGTTTCTTTTCTAGTTTTATTCAATCAAGTACGTTTAATTGTGCCACATAGATAATTGAATCGTATTTTAGTGTGTTCATCTAAATTTCTGTCATGAACTAAATGACATCCCAAATAATTAAAATTCTGAACTTGGTCTATAATTACATTGTTTATCACTATTTTTGTTCTTATTGCACATTTTCCTTTCAGAGCTAATATTTTTGTTTTAGATGTAGATATTCTTAGAAAACTATTTTCAACAATAAAGGAGTTTAAAAATTAAGATGTAAACATTGAAACAAATTCTACATAGACATAATCAGCAGAAAATTTAACATATGATTCAGAAAAACCTTTTGAAGATTTCATGTATGCGGAAAGAAAGTCTAGTTGAACCAAGTACTTCAATATCGGCCACCTCCTGGAAAAAAAATTAAAACACAGTAATCATAATTCACAAAGAGAGAAATTCAGAAAAAGGTAAACATACAATAAGAGTACAAAATTGAAAATAAAAATACGGTTTTAAACGAGAACACATCCAGTATATACAACCCTATCTATGTAGCTACACAGACAGCAACTTGTATCATAAGCAAGAGATTACGATGTGATGGTGTGTTTGAATTATATTTTAAGGATAAGTACTGGACATGAGACGATAAAATTTTAGGAATCTGAAGGATGAATAATCATAAATAGGTACTAGATCTTTCAATTTTCTGCTATCTTGAATCCATGACAATTGTCACACCCTAGAGGAAGAGAAAAAATTATTTTACAGTATTTAATATATACTAAATTTTAATAAGTTACCGTTTCATATTAATTATAATATGAATTAAAAGTAATGCATTTAATTACACATTAGTATATTCAATTTTTATAAAGTATATCATGATTAGGGTAGGTACAAAGTTATACTTATTTCTTTAAACAATGTCTATGAGATTAATATGAAAGAGAGAAATTTTCTGAAGGAGTCTGTGGGTCCTAATTAAGACATACACAATTTTTTGTTTAGTGGTTATTAATTGTTTTTAACATATGGTGCTGAAGCCTGGCAAATTCCTACCAGGGAAATGAAAAGAATTTTAAGTACAGAAATGGATGTTTTAAGAAGATCAGCTGGAAAATCTAGAATGGATATAATACGAAATAAAGAAATAAGGGAAATTATGGGTGTACAAGAGAAGCCGGACATCATAGACATTATAGAAAAGAAAAGATTGCAGTGGTATGGTCATTTCAAAAGAATGCCAGAGCAAAGATTGCCAAAAATTGTTATGGAATGGATCCCAATGGAAAGGAGGAAGAGAGGAAGACCAAAGAAAACTTGGATAGAAGGGGTACAAGCAGCTATGAATATCAGAGGAATGGAGGAAGATCAATGAATGGACATAGAGAAATGGCGTTTAGTTTCCGGAAGACGGCGGCAGCTGCCATGATACCGGATAATGATGATGACTTATTGTCATATACGTAGACTTAAATGCTCAAGGTAACATTAGCTAAAATATGTAAGAATAAGTACTTTTGTGTCATACAACAATGACTTTTACAGTGTACAGAAAAATCATATCGAAAAAACTGCGATACTGTTTTTCTCTCTTGAGATCATTTACATTGCGATATGTGTACGACGACAATAAATTTCATTTGTTGTAACATTACTGCAGATTTCATAAAGAAGTTTAATTTGGTAATAAAACAGAGAGAAATAAAAATAGACACAATGGTTTACGTAGAAGAGTTTTAATTCATAGCTGGAATTGAGGTGCGAATTGCAAAGTTATTTATTTTTATTACCTTATACTTCCCATTGTACGAGGAAAAGTAATTAATTTTAACAAGACAACGCGACGAAGGAAGCAAATTATTTTTCTTTCTTTTCTCATAATAAAGTTAGCTACTTTTTTATATGCCAAATAAGTTTGAAAAGAAACTTTAGAAAGACAATTATTTTATCAGCAGGAATAACAACAATGATAACAATAATAACTAACTCACTGGCACTATCGAACCTGTGGGTTCATATCCACGCGGACATAAGCTCCCCATACATCCCTATCCTGAGCTAATGTTTTCCAAGCATCCTCTGTATAATCTACTTCCCTCAAATCATAGTTAATGATATTCTCCCACCCGGGACGTTTTCCCTCTGGTTTTCCTACAAGAAGCTTCCATGCACGTCTTTCATTCCCCGTTCGTGCCACATGTCCTGCCCATCGCAATCTACGAGACTTAACTGTTCTAATTATGTCTGGCTTCCTATAAAGACCCTGTAGTTCACTGTTATGTAGTCTTCTCCATTCACCTGTCTGTTCATCTCTCTTTGGTCCAAAAATTTTCCTAAGAACTTCATTCTCAAATAATTACTCCTAATCTCCTTTCCTCCCATAAAGTAAGAGTTCATGTTTTGTATCCAAATAATATAACTGGTAGAATAACAGTGTAATATATTTTCAATTTAACGGTTTTTTGAAAAGAGTTGTGACGTCAAGAGTCTCTGCAATGCATAACAGCACGCATTTCCAGAATTGAGCCTATGTTTAATTTCTTTATGCATCTCATTCCTATTTGTGATTATTGTCATATTCAGATATCACGTCTTAAAAATCATCGATCTACTTGTCGATACCAGGGATAAACATTGTGATCATTAGTCCATCGGGATCGACAGTTCCAAACTTAATTGAAATTTGGAAGATTAGTTTAGTTTTGAAATCCTATGTTTAAATGTATGGCAAAATTTTAAAATAAACTTTTTTTCACATTCTGTATTACTGGAACACACTGTATATTTGAACATATTTGCAGTAGAGTTGATATCGACCCAGAAACGAGTTATCTTGTTTGAAATATATTTTATATTTACATTACTCCCCCGCACTCTCTGTGTCACGCCCCCGCGATTATAACCTGGATCAGACTTGGAAACAAGTTGTACCGTAAAAACATTGCATTTCCTTGCTTATTTAACATTTCAAGCGCAAGTCACGTTCTCGGAAACAAAATTGCACCGTAATTCGTACTCGGTCTACTTAGTTCATGTTTCATAGTATTTAATAACTATTTTCTTATTCCTATTTCCTCAGAGAAAACTATTTTAACCTTAGCGCACGTATCAGCAGATCAAATCACCTAACTAGATGGATTAACGGAATTACCTCTGTCTCTATCAAATCTCTATTGAGCTGCATTAGATTTTTGCCATGGATGTCTACAGATTGGCAGCAATGCTACCGCCGGCCTATTTATACTCTTACTTACTTACTCACTGGCACTATCGAACCCGTAGATTCATGGCCGCGCGGACATAAGCTCTCCATATATCCCTATCCTGAGCTAATGCTTTCCAATCATTCCCTGTATAATCTACTTCCCTCAAATCATAGTTAATGTTGTTCTCCCACCTCATTCTTGGTATACCAACTGGGCGTTTTCCTTCTGGCTTTCCTACAAGAAGTTTCCATGCACGTCTTTCATTCCCCATACGCGCAACATGTCCTGCCCATCGCAGTCTACGAGACTTAACTGTTCTTATTGTATCTGGCTTCCTATAAAGACCATGTAGTTCATTGTTATGTAGTCTTCTCCATTCACCTGTCTGTTCATCTCTCTTTGGTCCAAAAATTTTCCTAAGAACATTATTCTCAAATACTTGTAATCTCCTTTCCTCCCTTAAAGTAAGAGTCCATGTTTCGCACCGATATAATATAACTGGTAGAATAATAGTTTTATATTTTTTCAGCTTAACGTTTTTTGAAAGGAGTTGGGACATCAAAAGTCTCTGCAATACATAATAGCATGCATTTCCAGAATTGAGCCTATGTTTAATTTCTTTGTGCATCTCATTCCTATTTGTGATTATTGTTCCTAGGTATTTGAATTCAGCCACTTCCTCAAAATTTCCCTCATTTGTCATCAGCTGTCCATTTCTATTATATACTGAATTTCTACGTGTGACCATATATTTAGTTCTACTGATATTTACTTCCAGTCCTAATTTCTTAGGGTTACTCAATAGTGTGTGCGTGTTGGCCTTTAGTATCTCCTCACTATCGGCCAGTAGTACTACATCATCAGCATAAACTAACAGCTTATTAATACCATTCAGTTGTAAGCCTTCCTCATTCTCTAAAGATTTAATGGCATGCTCTAGTACAAAATTAAATAGTAGAGGAAATAGTGCATCTCCTTGCTTCAGCCCATTCTGGATTTCAAAAGTGTCTGAAAACTGTTTGCCTACACGCACCCTACTCTTTGAGCCATTTAGACACATTCGTATAAGTCTAACTAACTTTTTAGGAATTCCGAACTCCAGCAGGATACTATATAACTTCGCCCTCTTAATTGAATCTTATGCTTTTTTGAAGTCTACATATAGTTGATGTACAGTACCATTATATTCCCATTTCTTTTCTAAAGTCTGTCTTATTCTAAAAATCTGATCTGTTGTAGACCTGTTTCTTCTAAATTCACATTGATGGTCTCATAGAATGTCATGAATATAGGTTAATTTCATATTTGTTTGGTTTAAATGTAATGCTGACAACATAAATCCACACCTCTTAGTGTTAAGCATGGTATTTGTTTTCTTTTTTGTTTAGTTATGTCGATAAAAGCAACTACGTCGTTCTCTGCGAAATGTTTAATTTTAATATCATCTACATAGCTGTACGATCATCATGAAATAAGTACATACATACATACATACATACATACATACATAAGGACTTTATTAAACTAAAAGTACAGGGTGGACCGCTCGAATGGACCTAATTTCAATTGCTTGTTACTGGCAAACGGTTGAAGATAGAAACTTAAAACAACGTTCATAGTACAGAAAAACTCACCAAGTTTTGATATCCAGATCACCACATCTCTATATGAGCCCCAGCAGTCACTGTGACGATATCAAAGCGATGAACAATTTCTTGCCAAGTACGTTGGAGTATGTCTTCTGGAATGTTCTCAATAGCCTCTATGATGCGCTCACGAAGATCACGAAGGTCTTTGACTGGAGTGGTGTAAACTTTATCTTTGACATAGCCCCAGAGAAAGAAATCCAGTGGTGTTAAATCGGGAGATCTCGGGGGCCACGCGATTGGTCCTCCCCTACCAATCCAACGGCCAGGGAAAATGTTGTCCAAAGTCGTACGAACTTCATTGGACCAGTGGGGAGGAGCACCATCTTGCTGGAAAACGATGTTAGGCTGCAGTTGTTCAATTTGTGGAAAGAACTGCTCCAGCATGTCAAGATATGTGGTACCACGAACAGTTTTCTCGGCGAAGAAAAACGGTCCAATGACCTTATTATGTGACAAACTGCACCAAACATTCATCTTCGGACTATCACGAACATGCTCTTGAATAGCGTGAGGATTCTCCGATCCCCAGATCCGCACATTATGCCGGTTTACCTTGCCTGACAAATGGAAAGTGGCTTCGTCCGAGAAGAAAATCTTGGTCATGAAGTCAGGATCAGCGCCGAGACGGTCCAGCATCGTATTGGCGAATTCCACTCGTTTCGGCATGTCATTCGGCTCCAGACGTTGCACTAACTGCACTTTATATGCGTGCAGTTTGAGGCGTTTGTGGACAATCCGTTGTAATGTCGATTTTGGTATTTGAAGTTCCCGCGAAGCTCTTCTTAATGACTTCCGGGGGCTTCGCTCAAATGCGGCTTGAACATTTGCTACCATTTCATCGGATGCTCTGCGACCACCACCATGCTTCTTCAACACAGATCCTGTAGCTAATAATGTATCACGCCACTTCTTTATGCTTCTAGCAGTTGGAGCATCACGGTTAAACACACGCCGGAACTCCCTTTGAACTCTAATGATTGATTTAAACTCCGCATACCACAAAACAGCTTGCGCTTTCATCTGCGGAGTCGCCATTTTCACAAACAATTAAATCTAAGAACGAGAAACGTATCTTTGTGCCATCTACCGACAGGATTCGAAACTTGGTGAGTTTTTCTGTACTATGAACGTTGTTTTAAGTTTCTATCTTCAACCGTTTGCCAGTAACAAGCAATTGAAATTAGGTCCATTCGAGCGGTCCACCCTGAAATGTCCAACTATAGTTCCCAGTTTCATATTAACTCAGTCTCTAACCGGACATGGAAAATGTTAAGCATATTTATATACATTTAAAATATCATCAAATGCAACTTGTAAATGTGGAGAAGATATTCAAACAGTGAAACGTGTTTTATTTAATTGACCATTGTTGTGGTTTGAACGTTACAAACTTAAAACATATTTGCATTTTAATGAGAAAGATTATTCCAGTCTTTATAACATCTTAAGAAAAAATCCAATGGTTTGACCGGGAATCGAACCTGCGACCTCTTGAAACTGTAGTCAGAAGTTCTGATTACTGGACTATCAGGCTACAATGTATTGTTAATAAACGACCTTTTTTCATGAGCGATATTGCATCCCTAGATTTATATCGATTTGAAGGCATAAGCCCCAAATCGAATCCAAAAATTGTTTTACGTAATCTACGTACAATGTTATTTACGAATATGGATCGCCGTAGTAAGCCGTACGTGCTGTTGACAGTCCGTTACAATAAGTTGATGTTTAAAAACAAAACAAACAAAAAAACACAATAATATTACAATTAGATGTCAATACAATTACATTATTCATTAACTTAGTTATGTAGAATTATCAAGAATTAATGGCATTGCAATTTGCTAACATATTTATTTATTCCTGAATAAGTGTTGTTCTTATTTTCCGCGTTTTGTCCAGAAATCTACCCAGGTTTATCCAATTTTCTGGGTTTACCAGTAACTCGTAGCATGCCAATCTTCCACGATTTGAATTTAGAAATCTTTCCGGTAATAACTGATGCCTCCAATATTCTAAATCTTTACATTTTCCTAGTATATGTATCTCGTCTTCAAAGCTCCCGCACATTGGACATATTCGCATATCGTGATCGTCGCTAATTTTTAAAAATTTCCATGCCCCTAACCTGAACCAAGAATGCCCTGATCTCTCTTTAAATCCTAGATTGAGTATATATGATGGTGATGTGGTGAACATGTCGGATCCTCCATTCGCTGCAGCTGGTTTTCTCAACCTGTTGCGCACATATTAAATTAATTATGGATTGGAGAGCAATTATGAAATGGATAGTTGATGGTGAAATTTCTACCTAGAATTTCCGTTCACGAGTGAGTAAAACCACAAAAAAAAAAAGTCTTCAGTCAAGTCAGAATGCGCCGGGATTTCAATGTGTCATCTACCGAATGAATATTTTAATACTACTGTCTAAAGCAATTCATATGGATTCTTTTTCTCTACTTCATGAAATTTAAGTTAGGCCTACTATAAATTTAACTTTATTCCCTCAACACTCTAGCAGGTATACCACGACATTATTCTGATTATCCAGATGCTTATACAGCATGAAATGTAGTGCCTTTTTTCAATAGTTTCATTTATTGGAATAGCAATGTTTATCTTCATATGTCCACCGCTGTGGTCTCGAGGCAGCGTGCTGCCTTGTCACGCAGCGAGCCCGGGTTCGATCCCCGGTCGGGACAGTTTTTCTGGGTGAGGTTTTTATCGGGGTTTTTCCTCACCTGTAAGACAAATGTCAGGAAAACTTTAAGACCCAAACGCTCCCCGAAATCATATGGTCATCGTCATTATCCTTCACCGGTGTGGAAAGCAACGGGAAGCTACCACACCTTTAACTCCCTAGTAAAGCTGCAAGGCATATAATGAAAATGCTATGATTGCAGTGAAAGACCTGCCCTCGGGCAGAATTACTATGGATGGATGGATGGATGGATCTTCATTATATGAGAAAGAATAATTAACAATCATAACTTTTATTCCCCACTCAAACTATTAGGTAATAAGATTGAGGGATTCCAAGAAAAAAACTTCTTCGGTGAACATACATACTCAGAACTACCTACGATCACATTTTAAAGCTAATTATTCTAATGTGTAAGATGTATTTATCATAAGTAACGCCACGAGTGATTTCCAAATTATCGATAAATTCACGACTCACGAAGTGAGGAGTGAATTTATCTAGAGAATTTGGAAATCAAGACTGGCATTTGTTAGGACTATTTAACGAATAAAATTAAGCTGTTTACTCACAAATCATTATTTAACTATAGTTATTTTAAAATATTCATATATTTAATGTAAACGGCGATGTTTGAAAACAAATGAGAAACGATAAGTACGCTTCTATTGCTTCATTTGTTTATCACTGCAACCAGATCATACTAATTATTGCCAAAGGAACGCAATATTGTAAGGAGGAGCTTTCTTTAATATGGTAATTATAACACTGATAAATATTTGGTGAAACACGACTCTGATTGGTTGTAAAACAGAAATCATTGAAACGTGATTGGTCATTGACTCCCATTTGGGGCATGAGTTAAATAGTCATTATATTACATTTTTTAGTTGTTTACTTCCAAAATGTCATAAGTAATGCCACGAGTTATTTCCAATTTATCTAGAGAATTTGGAAATCAAGAGTGGCATTTGTTAGGACTATTTAACGAATAAAATTAAGCTGTTTACTCACAAATCATTATTTTAATATAGTTATTTTAAAATATTTATATATTTAATATAAAAGGCGATGTTTGAAAACAAATTAGAAACGATTGTTATGCTTCATTTGTTCATCACTGCAACCAGATCGCATTTATAGACAAAGGATCGCAATATTGTAAGAATGCACCCTAGTGGAGAAATTTATAACCAGCATTATAGGTTATTAATTAATTTCTGAGGTAAATATGTAAATTATATTTTTCTGGAACGTAAAAATACGTTTAAGAAAGTTTAAACATGTTTTTTTGTATAATCAATTGATACAAATGTTTTTATGTTATCTCCCGCAAGCACTGTCTGGTTACATTCGTGCACTATATATAGAATCTGGTAGCCACATGCATTCTAGAATTCTTACATCTTAATATATAAATTGTTAAATTCAACGTATTTCTTAGAAAGTCAGTCACTGCAAAATAATGATCTGACCTATTCAGAATGTTAAAAAGGAGGAGCTTGATTTTAAAGTGATAAAATTAAATTGACTATTTAACTCATGCCCCAAATGGGAGTCAATGACCAATCACGTTTCAATGATTCCTGTTTTACAACACAATCAGAGTCGTGTTTCACCAAATATTTATCAGTGTTATAATTACCATATTAAAGAAAGCTCCTCCTTACAATATTGCGTTCCTTTGGCAATAAATAGTATGATCTGGTTGCAGTGATAAACAAATGAAGCAGTAGAAGCGTACCTATCGTTTCTCATTTGTTTTCAAACATCGCCGTTTACATTAAATATATAAATATTTTAAAATAACTATAGTTAAATAATGATTTGTGAGTAAACAGCTTAATTTTATTCGTTAAATAGTCCTAACAAATGCCAGTCTTGATTTCCAAATTCTCTAGATAAATTCACTCCTCACTTCGTGAGTCGTGAATTTATCGATAATTTGGAAATCACTCGTGGCATTACTTATGATAAATCGAGGTGAAAAAGACTGTGATTGGTTGTAAATCAAAAATTCATTGAAATGTGATTGGTCATTGACTCCCATTTGGGGCATGAGTTAAATAGTCAAAGCAAAATACTTAATGAATTCTTAACGAGTGAAATCACAAATTTATAAAATAAAATAAGTTAAAATACCTTCTTAGGTAAAATCCGTCGTCCTCAACTTTTAAAATATGTGATCTTTATGCCTGTAAGCCTTTCAGGACATCCGTCCCATCTTCAGCAGTTCATTTTTCGCTATAGCATCAAACATCAACCTGAATGCTGTAGCGAAAAAATGAACTGCTGAAGATGGGGCGGATGTCCTGAAAGGCCTACAGGCCTAAAGATCACATATTATAAAAGTTGAGGACGACGGATTTTACCTAAGAAGGTATTTTAACTTATTTTATTTTATGACTCTCCACCTCAACGGTTTTAACAATGAATTTTATTAGTATTGACACAAATTTATATAATTCTGTCTTTTGAGATACTTTCTACAGAATCTTCTTTCTTCTTTTGCATAAAAATAAGTGACTTTATCGACTAAACCACAGTAACTGCACACATTCTGATTTGAATTCAGTAGACTTTTTAAGTTGTTAGAGTGATAAAATGAGTTTTTTGACCGTCTCTTCCTGTCCTAGATCCTGGAAATAGTTTATTTCCCTTTCGAAGTAAAACTTTAGTTTTACGGCAAGTCATGAATACTTAGAAGAATTACCTATTGCTTAAAACACAAATAAATAAAGATTTTCCTTTATCTCTCTCATATTAAACCATACTACGTAGAAATTTAATAAAATGTATTCACTTGCTAGATATATCCGATTGAGGGTCTTTCCACTTTTCAGCGGTTGCCCTTTTACCAGCCGGCTGCTGGCCCTTCACATCCACATGTGTCAATCACAGAGGTAGATGATCAACAGCCAGTGTAGGGGTGACATGTGGTTAGCATGTCGAGTCCCCCAGCCGTTATAGCTGGTTCCTCAACCTGGAGCCGCTACTTAATGTAGCTACCCAATTGCCTCACGATGCTGGGTGGGCACCGGTCCCATACTGGCCGAAATACCATGAGAAAATTTCTTCTCCCATGGAGACTCGAACCAGCGCAAGTCCCGTAGCTCTGCGCCAAGGCTTCCTACCTTAACCGCTCGGCTACGGCGCGGGACGCTAGATATATAAATAACGATATAGAATGTTAATAGATTCCGGGCTATGTTGCCGTGGCCTGGTATTTCTTCCAGTTATTAGACCACGGTCACATAGCCAGGAATCTTTTAACATTATGATTACCGGCCGTGAAAGCCTGCATTCCACAATTAACGGTATAGAAATTTTAGCTCGATTATTTTGCATTTAATTTATGCATTATTTAGTTTATCATTATTGATAGATTAGTATCTACACTCTAGAGAGATAGAGAGAGAGAGAGAGAGAGAGAGAGAGAGAGAGACAGGGCGAGACCGATATATATATATATATATATAGCATGATAAGAAAAATAAATGCCTGGACGGGATTCGAACCCGGAACTCTGAGTCCGTACTTCAGCGTGTTCTCCATTACACCACTAGGCGAATCCAATTCAAACACTTATTTTTCTTATATATGTATTATATTCTCCATTATTACTAGATGTCGCGAGAACTCGGTCTTCACTGCCATCTAGTAGCTGACTATAAGAAGTAAGCAGTGAAGACCGAGTTCTCGCGACATGTAGTAATAATGGAGAATATAATACATATATAAGAAAAATAAGTGTTTGAATTGGATTCGCCTAGTGGTGTAATGGAGAACACGCTGAGGTACAGACTCAGAGTTCCGGGTTCGAATCCCGTCCAGGCATTTATTTTTCTTATCATGCCATATTAAGCATGCATTGCTCAATGTTAAAATGTAATTATAATATATATATATATACATCCGCAGTGGCCTTGTCACGCAGCGGGCCCGGGTTCGATCCCCGGTCGGGACAGTTTTTTCTGGGTGAGGTTTTTATCGGGGTTTTTCCTCACCTGTAAGATAAATGCCAGGAAAATCTTAAGGCCCAAACGGTCCCCAAAATCATATGGCCATCGCAATCATCATCATTCATATTCATCTTAGGTTAAGCTTAGGATTAGGGACTCTCCTGGCGCACAATAATCATCACCCATCATATGATCGGGCAACGTAACCCCGCCTTCCAGGCGCCCCAACCTCAGAAGTGTGTTACGAGTACGCCATGCCAGGAGAGAAACCAGGAATGTCAAAAGACAAACCTGGGGCATTTGAAAAAAAAATATATATATATAAGAGCAGTGCTCTTATTTAAGAGACCGCTAGATGGCGTTAGTGTAACAAAAGTTGTTCATTGCTACCTGGCGCACGGAAGTCGTATTAGTATGAGAGAAAAGCTATGTTTAAATCATGATGCCTAGTAGCTTAAATTGTTAAAGCTCTGGTATGCAGAACCAGAGATATTGGGTTCAAATCCTAATTTAGGCATATATTTTTCTTCTCAAATTTAATTTGTCACTAAGTGAGAAGTGTTAAATTTAATATTAAATATAATTTCCTGTTTTTAGTTTATTTTTGTCTTTATTATTATGGATAATTTTCCCTTATTTAAGAGGAAAGATACCATCTGACGAAACCTCATGATGTCGCTGATAGCATGCTCGTATGTCAGTTAATACCTATATTAACTCAGAACAGAGACTCTCTCCTTCCACATCATGCGTTTGTGAACTGGTGAGAGGAACAGAGCCTCGTGTAAACTGGCGGTCTAAAGTCGTGTTGTCACGATGTTTTCGAAATAACACAAAAAATTAGTTGGATAAGGATTGAATGTGCACAACAGTGTCATCAAGGTCTTCCAGAGACTTGAGGGGAATCCGCATTGCCTTATAGAACAGTGCACGTTGAAGGCCTTTACCCACTGTGTCACTGTTCTGTAAGGCAGAGCAGATTCCCCGAAAGCCTCTTGATGATCATGATGACACTGCCATACTGTAACGGCCTCTGGCTTATTCAATCTTTATCCAACTCCGTTGTTTCTGTTTCTAAAATATCATGTCAACATTACATTAGACCGCCAGCTAACAAGAAGCTCTGTTCCTCTCGCCAGTTCGAATGCATGTGATGCGGGAAAGGAGAACCGATACGTTCTGAGGTAAGGTAGGTTCTTAACTGACTAGTGCTATCGGCGACATCACTAGGTTCCGTCGCGTGGCATATCTACAGCAATGTCGCCACTATTAAATTTTCAACCCTCGTATAATTAAATAGCTTTCGGGTCAACCTGTTACTGGGCTCCCTCAAAACAATGTGAGCTTACAAAGAAAAGGTATTACATAAAAAAAATTAAGTTTTCAGACAAATTAAGGCGAAGGTTGTATGTTCATGAAATATCAGCGAAAATGTTTCAGTTTTTAAATATCTAATAAGAATTAGAATTTAGTTAATTTTCATTGTAGAGAGAGTTTTCAGCATTTTACTTATTACCTTTAAACTGCTTTTTCTCACTTTTGAACGTGTACCCATTTTACTTGTAAGCACCTGACATTGCTATTCAAACTAGTTGTTCTGTTAATTTTTAAAGGTGTCTATGAGAGAGTTTATTTTAGCTTTATTCAGATGTTAATATTTCATCGTAAACTTTAGGTAACTCCATAGTTCGACTGATTCTTGGCTTGCCGGCTGGTGGGTGGCATCACACCCACATGTGTCAATCATGGAGGTTTATGAAAGTTCAGCCAGTGTAGAGGTGACATGATAAGCATTTCGGGTTCCCAGCTGTTGATTATAGATGGTTTTCTCAATCTGGAACCACTATAAATCTTATACAAATTCCTCAAGATGCTGTGTATTACCCAGTGCCATATATTACATGGAATTCTATGAGAAAAAAATCCTCCTTTTGGGGACTCGAATCGACGCGTACCCCGTAGCTCTGCCCAAAGGCATGAGGCCTTATCATTCGGTCATGGTGCGGGACTAAAGTTTAGATTTTTACGTTAATATTACTAATATCCTTCACCTGTGTGGAAATAAACGAGAAGCTACCACACCTATATTTCCCTAGTAAAGCTGCAATCATAGCATGGAAGTGCTATGATCGCAGTGAAGGACCTGTCATCGGGCAGAATTACTATGGATGGATTACTGAATACGATGATACTAAATTTGGAAACATTTAAATGTAGAATTTTGAAGAAAAAATGCGCGAAACAGGATTCAATTCAAAGTTAGAAATTTCGTATAAAAGAAAAAAAACGAGTAGGTTTCAATATATTTAACAGAAAATATGGAATTTCTATCTTAACAATAGTACCTAAAATCTACATTTTAATATCGGTAACTGACATAACTATAGAATATCATGTTTTACAGAGTAAGAGTAAAATAAACATCTCTGAAGTTTTCAATTTTATTTCAACAAGTAGAAGTTACAAAATATATGTTTCAGGTTTTATATTCTAATAAACTTTAAAGGTAACTGACATAACAACTAACGCTTCTGCGTGGTGCAAGAGCTTTAATTAAAGTAAGTAATTCTTTGTTGCATATGAGTTTGTTCATTTTCTACAACATTTTGGAATTTAGGCGTTTGAAAGTATTTTAATAGTTCATATACCACTTAAGGAAGGAGGAAAGAGACTTTAGTTTTCGTATCTTATTTTAATTTTACATGTAATTCGCCTTGCATAAATGCAACAAGAGAATATAGTTTGCCAATATTATTTAAGCTCTAGATTAATTAAGGTATACCAGGATGGCATCCAGTAAAGTACGAATGGATAAACATGTTACTGCTTTCTCTATCATGAATGGATTATGACGACGAGCTCCGTTACCACCATTGATATTCAACTTCGTTCTTGAATATTGCATCGGGAAAATTACCGAGAATAATCTGGGTTCTGATGTAAGTGGTGTTCGCCAGATTTTGTCCTATTCTGATGTTGCAAATATTTTGGTAGACGATGTTAATGAGGTACGAGAAATCCGAGGAAATTTGTTTAGATATCAGCACTGAAAAGTATATTCAGATGAGTGGCAGTTGCAATATAGCAGATTAAAGCTGGGTAGCTATAGGCGATAGTTCTTACGGAGAAGTTGAAATATGTCTATAATTAATGTTAACAGATCAAAATAATTAAATATAAATGTAAACAATAAATCGATGTTATTAGTCAGTTCACTGTCTCCTATCCTCTAGGCTTTTCCAAATAATAGGGCAAACGCGGCTAATTTCGTGACACGATAATTTCTTTATATTTCATCTTTCGGTTGAAACGAAGTTGTACTGGCAAGAAAAACAAACGATTTTTCTGTCTCATAGATGACAGAAAGTCTACTTGCCGTAGTTCATCATTTCTCAAGTTTATCAATTCATATTTTTCAGAAGACAAGAGATATTAATAGAAAGTATAATATGTTTCGACATATTTGCAGTACAATTAGAAGAACATTAGCAAATAAAGTTCATAAAGAAACACTCCTATAGTTTTACAAAGTTTTAGCTATGCCTGTTCTGTTGTATGGCTCGGAATGTTGGACTCACCAAAAGTTTAATAAAAAGACTGTAAGCAGCCGAAATGAAATTCCTACGATATGTGACAGGATGTACTCTTTTGGACAAACGGAGGAATGAAGATATTCGTGAGTAATTACAAATAACTAGTGTGATAACAAAAATAGAACAATATAGAAATACAAAAAATAGGTCCTGAAGTTTTACAAAGTTTTAGCTATGCCTGTTCTGTTCTATGGCTCGGAATGTTGGACTCACCAAAAGTTTAATAAAAAGACTGTAAGCAGCCGAAATAAAATTCCTACGATATGTGAAAGGATGTACTCTTTTGGATAAACGGAGGAATGAAGATATTCGTGAGGAATTACAAATAACTAGTGTGATAACAAAAATAGAACAATATAGAAATACAAAAAATAGGTCCTGAAGTTTTACAAAGTTTTAGCTATGCCTGTTCTGTTCTATGGCTCGGAATGTTGGACTCACCAAAAGTTTAATAAAAAGACTGTAAGCAGCCGAAATAAAATTCCTACGATATGTAAAAGGATGTACTCTTTTGGATAAACGGAGGAATGAAGATATTCGTGAGGAATTACAAATAACTAGTGTTATAACAAAAATAGAACAATATAGAAATACAAAAAATAGGTGTCAAATTTAATATGGAAATATCAATTAACCAAACTAAAATTATGGCATTTCATGGGAAGGGCCCCATACAAAGTAAAATCTGTCTCCAGAATAAAATTTTAGAGAGATATAATCAATTTAAATATCTTGGATATTATCTCTCTCTATCTGGGATGAAAAGGATATCCCTGAAAAAATTACTAGTTGTAATAAAAGTTTGGGAATTATTAATCAAGTTATGAAACCATCCCTTGTACAGAAAAACACCAGATAACGTTTATATAACACTTTGGCTAGACCAGTGTTGACCTATGGTAGTGAAGCATGGACACTAAAAAGACAACATGAAAGCAGAATAACGGCTTGTGAAATGAGATTCAGATGGGATTGGAAAGGAACACCGATATCTTAAAAGAATTGAAGACTACGCCAATTTTGGAATATATTAAACAGTACCAACTAAATTGGAAACACCATCTTGAAAGAATGAGTTCAAATCGGATCCCCAAAGCTGTTTATAATTATATACCAAGAGGACGAAGATCTATGAAACGCTGAAGGGAAAATTTTCTATAGGATCGTAACAGGTCTTGGCCTAATACTTCGAAGAAGAAGAAATAAATGGTTTGAACATGTTAGTAGAATGAGTGAAGAGAGGATACCTTATAAGATGTTAAATTACAGTCCACAAGGACATAGAAGTCGTGGACGACCATTTAAAAGATGGAGCGAGCAACTATAATATGGAGCAGGAACAGATCAGAAGTGTCTAAACCGTGACGGTAGATGATGATAATTTTTTTCAGAATCTTCAGCGTTTGTTCCTCTCATGAGCGATAACCGTTGTCTGATTTTCACCTTGAACCAGATGATGATGATGATCCGAATTGTAGTATGTCCCTCTAACTGATCTAACTTCGATGATTCTACTGTGACAGCGTTTGTTCACTTAAACATGAACTATCTGGTTCCGAGTTTCACCATCTAGAGATGGCAAGGTGCATTTATGAATATTCGTATGCTTGACTGTTGTGCTCTTAACAGCAAGTTTCTTTGATGTTACTATCTTGTTGAAGACTAAATTTGCCTATTGGTGGTCTGAATATATCTTCCCGCCCAACTTTGATATTAAAATCTTCGAAGATAATTTTCCTTTGATACCGTGAAAGACTATCAAATAATTCTTCATAGAACTCGTCCTTAATTTTGTCAACCTTACTTCTGTGCAACTACGTACAATTACAAAATCATGTTGTTTACCCTTTAGAATTATATATGATGTCCTATCGCTGACAAACTCAATATTTCGGATAGTGGAGAGGATCCTGATATCAATATTTATTTGATGTTCTAACTTTGTGAATCAAAGAAGTGGTCTCAAAAATCTCATATGTGCTTCCAATTTAATTTTATTTCTCTGATTCAAGACCCAAACTTCACTTCCATAGTTTAGTGCTGGTTTTGAAATAATATTTAGTAATAATAATTTAGTTGGTAGCCCATAACAGGGAATGTTTAATTACTCGATAACTACTCGAGGGAAATACTCGGATGGATCTTAAATAGTCAAATTAAACATTGTCTCTTTGTAATTTTTATATTACATATTTATTACATATTTTGTTTTTATTACTTATTTATGTACATATTTCATAGGGTAAAACTATATAAAAATTCGGCCTATATTAATAACATTTGCTCTAACTTATGAGATAAGTTTTTAAGCTACTTTGATTGTACTCTATAGTTGGTTTTCTTCTCGGTGTTTTAAATCATGAGAGGTGATACATGTGATGAAAAAAGGAGTATTATTTTGTAAATTTGCGTAATAATACTTTAAAGTTATAAAATAAAATTAAAGGCAATTCTTTGTCAGCTAAAAGGAACCGCTAGTATAAATTTTTCAACGAATTGTCATGGCTACATCTAAAAGAGAGAAGAAAATCGCACTGTCTATTCTCTTATTTAAGATCCTACATACTTCGATTCCCAATTATTTATCATCTCGTTTCCAGTATCTATCCTCAAACCATAACTTAAACACAAGATCGCAACATAGTCTCTTGCTTAATATGCCGCAACATAGGACATCACATCACTCCATGTCATATACCATCTTCACTTCTCGCAACTGGAATGCCCTACCACAAGAAATAAGGGGCTGCCGGACATAGGCATATTTTAGAAGAGATCTAAATTTATATTTGCTCTAACCTCGACTTCATTACCCAGTGTAAGGTACATACATTAACTGGTGTTTCTCGTATAACTTATATTATTATTATCATTATTATTATTATTATTATCATTATTATTATTATCATTATTACTATCATTATTATTATTATTATTATTATTATTATTATTATTATCATCGTATTATTATTGCTATTATCGTATAAAATGTTATTTGTACATGAAATTTACATTAAAGTAAAGTAAAAAGTGATCCCACAACAGGCCCGGAAGCCCTTGGGGTAGTAGGAGGTTAAGGCTCCCACTTTTTCTAGACAATCAGCACTTTATGTCAGCCGGGTTGTCAGCCCTGCGTGACGGCCGCCTTTACCCCCAGAACAAGCATCTGGTACTCATTTACGTTAGAGGCTGAGTCGAACCCAGGGCCATAGTGCCGCCAGAGGGTTTGGGTTAGTTTAAAAATCCTGACCCCAACGGGACTTGAACCCTCGACCCTCCGGCTTGTACCTCAGTGCCTTAACCACTACGCTAAAATTTGCTACATTTAATATATCTTTAACAGTTTATAATTAGTATAGTGTATATCTATATTTGTCAAATATTTATTTTTATTTGTGCTGGTTGAGTGGAAGAGAAAGTCTTACGGCCGTAACTCTGCCAGAATAAATAAAACATTATTATTATTATTATTATTATTATTATTATTATTATTATTATTATTATTATTATTATTATTATTATTATTATTATTACTATTATTATATTATTATTACTATTATTATTATTATTATTATTATTAATATTATCATTATTATTATTGTTATTACTATTGTTATTACTATTGTTATTGTTATTGTTATTATTATTATTATTATTATTATTATTATTATTATTATTATTATTACCATAACAGAGATTCGAAAGAATAGAACCTATCCCAAACATAAAATGTGATTACCCCCTTTTCTCCGGATAATCATATAATTAGTGTCCCTACAAAAAAGCTCTTTGTCAATAAACTTAATTGGACCAGGTTAATTACTTTCTCGAGCTTTCACTTAGATTGAATGAGAGAGACTTTCTCTTGGTCCCTACGTCTACAACTAGGCCAAAGTTTATCAAGCTACCGTTATTCAGTTATCGTGTAAATCCCTGATGTACAAGTACACATTAGAGGCCACAACTTAACTCCTGGGCAAGTTTACGACGATCCTAAATATAGAGTAATAGCTACTTTAATAACGTATGAGTGAGACAATATCGTCCGTTTTCATATCCTTGTAAGATTTATCTTATTCTCCATAATTCTAGCATTGATATTTCTATTCCATTAATTTTAAATTTTTACTCACATGAAAATAGTATACCGCTTAATTTGCTAGGTTGTTCAATAAATAATGCACATAATTTTAGTACTCAATTGCCTTTCTGTGGAAATGAACGAAACTTTACAGAGTATATCTTCAATTCTTCCATTATAATGTCACGAATTTTTATTGTTTTCCGACAAATGACTGTGATGTACTTTAGTTTGAAAATGGCGGCTGCTCGTAAAACACGTACAATACACAGAGTTTTTATTTATTTTCTTTCTGCGAAGCAGGAGACCATTTGAAACATTAACAGACGCTTAAGAAATGTGTAATGGAGATCAAGTAGCGGATAGGAGTACTGTCAGTCGTTGGTTATCCGAATGTCAGTGGCAAAACGAGGTAAAGCAAGACTGCACATTTCCCTGATCTTCAATCATAGCTCTCTGCTTTGTACATGCTTCGCGAGTAGCCGCAATTTTAAAACTGAAGTACATCACAGCCATCTGTTGGAAAATAATAAAACTTCGTGTTGTTATAAAGCAAGGATTGAAGATACGTTCTGTAAAGTTCAGTTAATTTCCAACAAAAGGCAATCGAGAACTAAAAGTATGTACACCCTTAGACAAAAAAAAAATGAGTCATCTCTTGATTCTATAAACCGATCGGGGAACTTCGTGAGCACTCGCAGAAGCCTTATTCACATAAACAGGGTTTCAGTAATTGTACTGTGGTGTTTGCAATTAAGGTAGTGCACACTCAAGTAATATAAAAGAGAGACCTTCCCTTTGTGTGTTTCCGTGGTCGAACGGTCTAACACACATCTGCGTTCGTAACCTGACGGGTTCGATTCCCGTTCTACTTTTTTTTTACTGAATGTTAGGATAGCATTTCGCCTGTAATATACTTTCATATTTAATTTTATATTTGAGTTTTATGGCTTTAATGCACACACAAAACACATAAATGAAAACCTTCTAATAATTAAATGAATAAAGGAAATAATATCTTCTAAAATGAAAAACTTTAACAAAAACAAAATCAATATCGGGTGTATGAATCCTCAGCATCTATTGCCGCCCTCAATCTGCGGGGCATTGATGCAAAAAATTTCTACAGGCACGTGAACGATCGGCTAGAGCATCCAAGGCGTCTTGAATTTGTGCCCATAAGCCAACTTTCATTTTTCGTGCATCTGCAGGCCAATTAGAGTTCATCTCTATTTTCATCTTAGCCCATACATTTTCGATTGGATTCAACCTGGTGAACAGCGAAATTTGATTTGCCTTCTCCTTTAACAATTAAATCAAATTACTCTAAACATATTTCAGAAAGCGGCCACAGTTTCAACAATATCGATAATACAATGTAAATTATACACAGAGAAAACAACACACAAAATTAACATTTTACAAGAAATCGAAATTATCAAGAAGGCCAAGAATACAAACATTCTCAACGAAAATGTGCCTAATAAGCAAAACCCTCTATTAGACATACAGTTAATTCAATACTACTACAACTACTCCAGAAGATAAAGCATGCATCGAAAGGCGTAGAATGAAACCAACGAAAATTTTAGATAGTTGAGTAAGACGGTAGTATACAAGGTAAAAATAAATAGTAGTTTAAACAAACTAAAACAACACGCTTTACTAGAAAACCGAACTAAAAAATGAAAAATAATTTTATTTTCCAAAACGCTTGGGATAAAATTAAAGTGGTCAACAAAAAAATAATCTCCAACACATCTAGAGTAAAACTAGAGTTATCTACAAAAACAATAATTTTAATATCAAAAGCGTGGGGTGCTCTAAATCAACTAATACTTATATTTGATAATAAACAGATATTGGTAAAAGTAAAGTCCTAAGAAGAAAACGTAAAAACAATAAAAATCACCCAACGCTTTAGATGGTAAAATTATTTTTTTTTTGTAGATAACTCTAGTTTTATTCTAGATGTGTTAGAGATTATTTTTTTGTTGACCACTTTAATTATTTTCCCCCAAGCGTGTTGGAAATAAAAATTATTATTTTTATTTTTTAGTTCGGTTTTATAATAAAGCGTGTTGTTTTAGTTTTTTAAACTATTATTTATTTTTTTATTTTTTAGTTTGGTTATCTAATATAGCGTGTTGTTTCAGTTTTTTAAACTAATTTTTTTATTTTTAGTTTAATTGTCATAAACCGGAATCCCATGAAAATTTAATTGCTTAATACTTTTCTAAAAAAACTCCGGCCCGGATTTGAACCTATTGATTGCTGAAATTATATACCACTACAGTCCACCGCTCTACCAACTGAGCTCTTACAACGATTGACAAAAAAGTCGATAAGTCCACAACCTATTACACAGGTTTTTATTTTTTTTATTTTCCGATGATTGTGGCCAGGATTTAGAAAACAATTATGAAATTATTGTATTGTCATGGGTCCTTTACAAGTATACAAAGTTTCAAGTCGATCCAATGTTTTTAAGTGGATAAAAATCGTGTTCAAAGATTCCGTTACATAGATACAGGTTCGTTACATAGACAGATACAGGTCAAGCTAATATAAAGCGTGTATAAATATATAATTTAACATTGTTATAACCTCAACGGTATAAAAAAAATATGAACTTAAAAAGTATAGATTAATTCAAATGTCGAAATAAAATGTATTTAATTCATAAAACGTTTTAATACAAATATCACGAAAAAAACTGCATAATTGAAGACGCGAACCTGCTATCTTCATTAACAGAACCAGTGACCGCATGCTTTACCGCTGAGCTATCGGGACACGTAGAAGAGTCTTCAGTTCATGCCACATAACACAGTAACTCAGGGACTGCACAATTAATACTAGTTTCCTAGTTTGAACCCAGCGCTGTGCCGAGTATGACTTAGAAGAAATGTGCGTTCAAGAGATGACTCATTTTTTGTCGAAGGGTGTATATTACTTATTGAACGTCCCATGTATATAAATAATTTAATTAATTTATATTTCGTTGTTTTAATTTAAAAACTTTGCAACCTGCCTTAATAACGCCAATATGAGTTTTTAAAGAATAAATAAAAAAACTTAATCTATAGTCGAACACTGATTTTCTTAGCGTTATTCTGAATTTTGTCGATCGCAATGACCTATTGGTTATGTTTTTTGCCTCTAGTCTCGAGGGTCGCGGGTTCAAACCCGACCGGGTTCGATATATTATTTTAGATTGGATAAATCCGAGGTTCAAGTCCTCCGGGAGAGACTTTAAGCCTTGGGTCCTAAATATGAAGGTTTTTAAACTCGTAAAAGAATCGCAAGATGAATGAAAAGTCTTGTGTGTAAAATTAAATCGATCTTCATCCACCTTATATGTTCTTAAACGCTCAACCGTTATTCGACCAAACAATACATCGAATTTGTTATAGTTCAACTGGAACTTAGCTCGGAATTTGTATAATAGAGATTTTGACTAAGGGATCGGACTCGTAAACACCGTTCCATACTGCAGATCACTGATTCGAAAGAGTCGCCACTTTCATCTATGTAATCCGTGTTTCCTACCCGCACAGAACATGCAACAATTTAAAACAAGTGTAATTGTATATTGTGTCATATTCTACTTGCATTGTTCGCAGTTGTATTATGTGTCGTATGTAATAACTCAATAGCAATATCGATCACGTAGATTCATAAGCTCTCCACACATCACTATCCTGAGTCACTGTTCTCCTATCATCCCCTATATAATCTACTTCCCTCATGTCATGGTTGTTACTCTCTCACATCATTCTTGGCCTATAAACTGGGCGTTTTCCTACTGGCTTTCCTACAAGAAGCTTCAAAACCCCTCTTAAATTCCCCATTCGTGTCGCATGGCTTGCCCATCGCAGTCTACGAGACTTAACTGTTCTTATTACATCTGGTTTCCTATAAAGCACATGTAGCTCACTGTTATGTAGTCTTCTCCATTCCCCTCTCTGTTCATCTCTCTTTGGTCAGTCTTCTCCATTCTCCTTTCTGTTCATCTCTCTTTGTCCAAAAATGTTCCTCGGGGAGAAGTTGGGACAAAAGTCCCTATAATGCATAATAGCATGTTTTTCCATAACTGAGCCTATGTTTAATTTCTTTGTGCATCTCATTCCTATTTGTAATTATTGTTCATAGGTATTTGAATTCAACCACTTTTTTTCAAATTGTTTCTCATTTGTAATTAATCGTCCATTTCCATTATATAATGTACTTCTATGAGTATTGATGTTTATTTCCAGTCCCAAGTTGTCAGTGATACTCAATAGTGTGTGCGTGTTGGCCTTCTTTTATTCGCAGATGACCAGATCATTGTAGCTTCCACAGAAAATCAACTACAAAGATCAGTTTATAAATTATGGAAACTAATAAACGATTATAATTTAAAGATATCAACAGAGAAAACAAAGTCAATGGCATTTATTGGAACTCAGCATAAAAGGACAAAAATTGTAATTGGAGCAAACATAATTGAACAAGTAACTTGTTTCAATTATCTGGGATGCATGATATCGTACCAGGAAAATTTCGACATGGAGAAGAAATTAGGGAAATTTCATCAGATCTGTGGTTCAATAAGAAGATATTTGAGAAATAAGACCACAAAGGAAACTCAATTAAAATTTTACAAAACAGTAGCCGTTCCAACGTAAACATACGGGTCTGAGACTTGGCCTTTAACGATCTCTGATAAAAATAAAATTGAGACAATAGAAATGAGATTTCTCAGATCAGTTGCAGGTGTATCTCTAAGAGATCAAAAGAGAAGTCAAGATATCAGAGATGAATTACAAATATGTAATATAAACGAGAGAATACACACAAATAAACGTAATTGGTTTGAACATATACAAAGAATGCCAAATAATCGTTTATCAAAACAGCTCCTTCATTATAGGCCTCTAGGCCGAAGAAATGTAGGAAGACCAAAACGTCGTTGGAAAGACGACCTATACCTGCAGCATATAGTGCGCTGGGGAGCGGAACGGGCCAACAGGCCCATGCCTTGAAGATGATGATGATGATGATGTGTTGGCCCTCACTAGAATCATAAATTGTAGTTGAGGTTATATTTATGCGTACGTATATTCTAAAGTTAAACAAAGTTTAGTTGAGAATGACGCACAAAGCGTGATAGTGTGACTCAAAGTATCACCTAGTGTCTGTGTTAATCAACACTTGGCTTTGATGGACACTGTTAATTGAATCTGGAGTCTTACTTTCCTATATTAAAGGATTGCCATTACGTGCTTCTGGTGTCACAGCTCACTCAAGTCACAATTTGTGAGACTAACTTGGCAGTTGCAGTGCACATAGTACATTAAAAATAAAATATGGCTTATGGGAAATGTCACATAAAAGAAAAGTTTTATTACTGTTTTTAATTAAAGAGTTAAAATTACTTTTAAAAAGCATAAAATTAAAATTAAAGGAAAATAGAGGTAACGCTGTTTTCAGACGAGAATAATGTTTAATAAAATTATTTAAATGCAGTAATCACATTGCAAAAAGTGTTAAATTTTAATGGCTTTCTGTTGTATAAAAAATATGCTAACTTATATTTAACTCAAGCACTGGCACTGTGGGGGCACGCCGTAGTGGTTAAGGCACTACACTACAAGCCGGAAGGTCGAGGATTCGAGTCCCGGTAGAGTCAGGATTTTTAAGCTGACCCTAACCTTCTGGCGGCACTGTGACCCTGGGATCGACTCAGTCTTCAATGGAAATGAGTACTAGACGTTTGTTCTGGGGATAAAGGTGGCCGTCACGCAGGGCTGACACCAAGTGCGATTGTTCAAAAAAAGTTGTGCCTTAACCTTCTACTATCCCAAGGACCTCCTGAGGCCTGTAGTGGGATCGCTTTACCGATTACTGGCACTGTAGAACAGGTAGGTTCATGTCATTGCGGACATAAACTCTCCATACATCCCTATCCTGAGCTAATGTGTTCCAATCATCCCCTGTATAATCAACTTCTTTTAAATCATAGTTAATGTTATTCTCCCACCTGATTCTTGGTCTACCTACTGGACGCTTTCACACTAGTTTTCTTACAAGGACTTTCCAAGCACTCTTTCATTCCCCATTAGTGCCACGCCCTACCCATTGCAGTCTATGAGACTTAACTGTTATCATATTGGTTTGCTATAAAGATCATGTATCACACTTTTAAACTTTGGATCATGTACATACATTTTTGACCACGCAAGGAGAGACTAATGATCAAGCTATCTTTGCCCGGTCAAAATAACGCGGTCAATAAATTAGACAATGCAGGGCTTCCTCAAATGAGGGATAAGGTCAAATCGGGGTCATCTCCGAGACAACACGAACATTTAAGTTTAGCCGCACCATTCTCCCACAAATTCATACTAAACAAGGTGAATATGATAGGAGATTATGATGACTAAATGGTGTTCTGGGACTATTAGACGTAAAAGTTTACATTTGCATTAAAGGTGAGCAAAAATAAATCGTAAAAGTTCATCCAGAAAACTTGTCCCAACCAGGGAATAAATAAGGTCCTACTGCATACGAGTCCAACAATGTTACTCAGAGACCCAGCGGTGGACCAAAATAAATTATATGAACATAAGTAATACTTGAATATCGTCAGATATTATTTCATTGTAACTAACTCACTGGCACTATCGAATCCGTAGCTTCATGGCCGCGCGGACAAAAGTACTCCATACATCCCTATCCTGAGTCAGTGTTTTCCAATCATCCCCTGTAAAATCTACTTTCTTCAAATCATAGTTAATGTTATTCTCCCACCTCATTCTAGGTCTACCAACTGACGTTTTCTCTGTGGCTTTCCTACAAGAAGCTTCCATGCACGTCTTCCATTCTACATTCGTGCCACATGTCCTGCCCATCGCAATCTACGAGACTTGATTGTTCTCATTATATCCTATCTGGCTTCCTATAAAGACCATGTAGTTCACTTAAGTAGTCTTCTCCATTCACCTGTCTGTTCATCTCTCTTTTGTCCAAAAAAAATTCCTAAGAGCTTTATTCTCAAATACTCAAGTCTCCTTTCCTCCCTTAAAGTAAGAGCCCATGTTTCGCATCCGTATAATATAACTGGTAGAATAATAGTTTTATATATTTTCAGTTTAACGTATTCTGAAAGGAGTTGGGACTTCAAGATTTTCTGTAATGCATATTTACACGCACTTCCAGAATTCAGCCTATGTTTAATTTCTTTGTACATCTCATTCCTTTCATTGTAAAATCATTTATTTTAGTGTACAATTTTTTTTTTTCACATGTCATTTTAAAATTATAAATATGGAATAACTGTCTTAAATATTCCATTGTTACAAGTCACGTTGCAAATGTTTTTTTATTCATTGCCCCAGGTTGCCATTTAAACATTTCTGGTCGTCTCTCCTGACATTGGCTTAATTGTAACCCACTTCTTTAGTTGGAGCGCCTAGAAGGCGGAGTTACGTTGTCCCGATGATACGATAGGTGATAAATGATAATGAAGCTCAGGAGAGTTCTTAACCTAAACTCCAGTCTGTGTGAAACCACAGGAATGATCCCCTTTAAGGAAAAATTCATACGGTTTGACCGGGAATCTAACCCGGGACCTTATGAACAGTAGTCAGAAACGCTGACCATTAGTCCATGAGGCTGTATGACAGCACATTCATGCCTAACTGCCGATTTAATTAGAGACCAATTCTGAGTTGGACTTCAGTAATTATTTCATCACATTCCCTATTTGAGAGTATCATTTAAAAATGAAGTAAATAGACGCCATATGATCTTGGATATTAAAGCGTATATAAATAAATTGAATAAATATAGTCATTGACCTTACGGGTACCCTGTACAATGAATAATACTTACAGACTTGGTGTTTCACAAAACTTTTCACTTTTTAAAAGAAGTGAATTTTTAAAAAAGAAAATAAACTCATAAAAGAGAGAATTTCTTATATTGATTATGAAACGTGATATAGGGTCTACCTTTCGTAGTTCGTAAGGAAACATAATACTCCGTTGCATGTAGATTGCGAATATTTTGCATAATTTGATTCGCTGCGCCAGTTTCTGTTAACTTTTCCAAGTTCCTTGTGAGATCGTTTCAAATATACTTTCTTTTAAAACTCTAGCAATGATGTTACTTTCATAATAGTTTTCTACTGTAAGGATTTTCTCTATTATTACCTTCACATCCCTCACGTACGTGGAAAAGTGCTAAAATATTCTTCCGCGGTACAGAATAATACAATAATAACAATAACAGCAATGATAAATGATGCACTATGGAACAGACGTATAACCAAGAAAAATAAGTTTCAAATATACAGTGTGTCCCAAATTGATTATATACTCTTTGAAATGTATTTTTTCTCAGCAACGAAATGAGACAGAAATACAATTTTTGTTGTGTATGATCCACAAGGCAATGGAAAAGCACAGCAACACATTCATCGATCTTAACGTCTTTATAAACAACAATGACGGCGATGAACATAAGTGGATACTGAAGTGTTATTGGAAAGTGGATAATGTTGTTGAAGTGCGACGACGTTAGATGATTGAATCTGGGATACCACCACCAACAAGGGTAACAATAACAAGAATCCAAGAACAAGTTTGAAGACTATGGAACGGTGCAAGATGTATTGAAAGGTCGGTGCGGAAGAAAGAGACTGATAACGAGATTACTGTTGCAGTTATGCATCGTCTTCAAACTTGTCTCGGATTCTTGTTATTGTTACCCTTGTTGGCGGTGGTGTCCCAAATTCAACCATCCAACGTCGTTGCACTTCAACAACATTCTCCACTTTCCAATAACACTTCAGTATCCACTTACGTTCATCGAATAATAATCTCGCCGCCATTGTTGTTTATAAAGACGTGAAGATCGATGAACGTGTTGCTATGCTTTTCCAGTGCCTTGTGGATCATACACAACAAAAATTGTATTTCTGTCTCATTTCGTTGCTGAGAAATAACGTTTCAAAGAGTGTATACATCAATTTGGGACACACTGTATAATTCAATAGTGAGAAATGATGTCACATATGGAGCTGAAGAATGGAAATTAAACAATAACTTAGAACAAAAACTTATATCAATGGAAATGGACTTTTTTGAGGAGAGCAGCAAGATGTTCAAAATTTGAAAAAATAATAAATGTTACACGAGAAAAAGTAAATATTAAATAGTCAATTATATAAGATACAAGAAATTAAAATGGTATGGGGATGTACGACGAATGCAAGAAGAAAGGATACTCCGAAAAACATTGGAATGGTGTCCACCTGGAAGAAGAAAAAAAGGAATACTTCAGAACTCGTGGATGCAAGAAATAAGAACTGGAATCAGAACAAGAGGACTGGAGGATGTGGAGTGGTATGATAGAGACTAGTGGAGATGGGAAGTAAAACTTTAGGCACAAAATTGTGTAAACATTGAAAATCTGTCCTATAATATATATATATATATATATATATATATATATATGATGTAGCCCATTATTGAGCCATAGCCTCTCCTTTGTAAGGCATTATTAGACGAAGTTAATTTTTAGTTACATTATTTGCTCATAGATGACACGGATGGCATGCGGTCAACACACCGACACAATGAAACATCTGACAGGCAACTAAGGTATATTAGGACGTTGACGTGTGTAAATTTTGCTTAGAGGCCTCTTTATTCAGGTTTAAGGATATTTTATGAACCTGAAAATCTTCCGACTCGGGACCCACGGCTTAATGTCCCTCCCGGAGGACTTGCTCCTTGGATTTTTCCGTCCTAAAAAAATCAATTCCGGCCGGGTTTGAACCCGCGACCCTCGGAACTAGAGGCAAGGAGCATAACCACCAGTCCACCGCGGCCTATAAATAAACACGTAAATAAATAAATAAATAATATTCCACCCCTATACGTCGCATATATGTGGGAGGATTAAGGTGGTGTTTAGTGGGAGTTTTTTAACCAAACAAATTTAGTTACGCTTATTTATCCCTAGATGTCAACGAGTGATATGGGGGCAGCATATCACCTCACCGAGACACCTAGTGGGCAACTATGTTACTACTTGGAGGGACAACGGTCGGTAAATTTTGCATAGAAGCCTCTTTATTTAAACTTGCTGTTCTTTTACGTGCCTGAAAATCTTCAAACACGAGGCCCACGGATTAAAGTTCCTCCCGGAAGACTTGCCCCTTGGATTTTTCCACCTTAAAATCGGAACTAGAGGCAAGGAACCAAATCACTAGCCCACCTCAGACATAATAATAATAATAATAATAATAATAATAATATAATAATAATAATAATAACCAAGTCAGTCGTTGAAGTCTAGTGGTAATGTCGTTGCCTTGGTCGTAGCGAGCAAAAGTTCGAGCCCGGTCGGGTAAATTTTCCGGAGATTTTTTTTACATCCTAAAAAGAAATGTCTGCAAACATTAAAGTCCAAATAGCCCTTGAATACTATTTGGTCTTCATATTAACCTATTTCATATTCCCTCTACTTAGAATGTTTAGGTCCTATTTTTCACGAGCATTTTTTTCCAAACGAAAATCAATAGAGCACAATATTAACAATAATTTATTATAACAAACTATTTTTATAATTCCGATTGAAGGTCTTTCCACTTTTCAGCGGTTGCCCTTTTACCAGCCGGCTGCTGGCCCTTCACATACACATGTGTCAATCACAGAGGTAGATGATCAACAGCCAGTGTAGGGGTGACATGTGGTTAGCATGTCGAGTCCCCCAGCCGTTATAGCTGGTTCCTCAACCTGGAGCCGCTACTTACTGTAGCTACCCAATTGCCTCACGATGCTGGGTGGGCACCGGTCCCATACTGGCCGAAATACTATGAGAAAATTCCTTCCCCCATGGAGACTCGAACCAGCGCAAGTCCCGTAGCTCTGCGCCAAGGCTTCCTACCTTAACCGCTCGGCCACGGCGCGGGACACTATTTTTATAATTAAAAATTATATAATAAAAATATTATTTTATTGGAAGGAAAGGAAGAATAAAGACGTTTATTTCCTTTGCTCACATCACTTGTTTCTATTATGAATTCAGATAAAAAACAAAAACATTCCAATTTAGATAAAACAAAAGAGACAGTTTTGTAAAAAGATAGGAATGCGCTGGATTCGAACAGGAAACCCATACTTAACAGCCAAGCACGCTATCCGCTGATCTAAATTAACATGGTTCATTATCTCCCTAGTATCCACTGCATATTCCAGTGAAACTATTTCATGAATTTTGCAATGTCAAGTGGGCCCTTTAATCACAAATTCAGCTATTTGATTCTCTAGTGTAATTCAGATTTCCAACGGCAAATAAAATGAGCTAAGTCTATCGTTTGTTAAATTAAGGCGTGTGTGATGAAATGTTTCCCTTTATAAGTATCATAAAAAAATATTATAAATAAAAATAAATTGATACTATAAGACCTTAGATGTTGACATCATCTGCAAATAAAAAAAATGGTATCTACTTTTATAACAATCTGTGACGCTTTAATTCGTAGTTACTAGGCAACAACAATTATACTTTGTTGGTTTATCTTTTTTTTTTTCAAAACCTACATTACTCTTTCTCTAAACATATCGTTTCCGCAATAAATAATGTTTTATTAATTGAATAAAAATAAAACTGTTAAATGTATTCACGTAGACTTTCACGGCCGGAGTTGCTATGATAAACCTGTTAAAGTTTTATACGATTTTCATATGTAATTCAATTCAAATTCGTTACAGCTTTTTCAGTACTTTGTACCTTCTTCAGACGAATACTATGAATAAATGAATTGTGTTATATATTATATCCATCTATAGTAATTCTGCCCGAAGGCAGGTCCTTCACTGCATTCATAGCATTTTCATGCTATGCTTGCAGCTTTACTAGGGAATTGTGTAGGCGTGGTAGCTTCCCGTTGCTTTTCACAATATATTATATAATTTACATAAATAAATTTCAATAAATATACTAAATGTGCAACATATACTAAAATACTCTCAACATAGATAAAATATTGTAGGCAACGCGTTACAAAATTAGGTTTAGTAACTCAATGCTCTTAGAATACTCCCTAAGATGTACCGATATTAGGTCTAGGCATTGTTTCCTAGTATCTAATAATAAAAAGGTATTTTATTTAAACGTAATATAGGCCAAAATATAAAAAGAGTAATAATAATCCGAATTATACCCAGTTTAGATTCAAAATAATCAGGGAACTATTTTTAGTATAATGAAAATAGAAATAAATTAATAAATAGAACAATATACGATTTATATATATAGCTTAATAATTACTACATCATAAAGTTATTACTCAGGAAAAGTCAGATATAACTCATGGGTTTTCCAGCGGCAACGTGCCGAATACAATGGGTAAAGGAATCCGAACTGTCTCTTTGTAACAAAATACACGGCTAAGGTACCTGTCAAAATCGACATGAATCCCCAAGCTAACAGATGACATTTTAAACAATACGATATTGACATGACAGGTGACGTCTTTATCGGAGACGTAGCATTAGCAAGATGTTATAGGAAAAATAAATATAATAATTCTGCCAACATAAGAAAAATATATGGAAGGTTTGAACATCCCTCAGTAATGGAGAATGGGCGTAAACCATCACCTTTGGAAATGCGATATAGAGGAGAGGGGAGCCAACCCCAAAACTTGTAAAATTTGTTAATTTGTAAGGAGGTCCAAAGCATACATGTGGGCGGGATCACCAAATACCTAATACCCAAATATCAGTTAGTTGTTAGCCTTACTTCAAACAGGGCACACATCAGTTAGTTGTTAGCCTTACTTCAAACAGGGCACATTGCTAGATCATCTCCTACATTGTGCTTTGGAGCTGTAGAAAATAGTCGGAGGGCCGACCAATGTATACATATAGGTAAATAAAGTAGTTAACTGTGTTAACTCCACGGCAGCCTCCAGTGATTTCCTATTAACGTATCACGTTAATCTTCCTTGCGTCACCTTTGATAAGAATCCAGCTCTTACCGAACCCTGACCTGAGCTGGTCCCGAGCAACAATTTAGTCCTCGTATCTTTTCCTGGACACCAATTAAACCATCCCGGACTAATCCTGTCCCAAAGAATTTCGTTACTAAATCTGCTTTTGTAACTTGTCTTCGAAATAATTATAAAACACATGCTCCGAATTCGATTAAACTGTTCCGTCGTGCAGTTTTCCTTTTTAAATAGACACATGCCATTGTTAGTTTTCTGTTACACTCAGATTCAACGCAGAAAGTTGCTGTGTGTTTGGAATAGGGAACTGGGTTGCCATTTTAACAGTATTTTCTTGAGAGAAACCCTTACTGAAGATTGCAACATAGCAGGTACATAGTTGTAAGTTGTAGCCCTCCAAGCCACCCCCTCTTAAAGAAAAAAACAGTTACCACTTGTCACTGAGATCTTGCAGATCTGTACTATCCTGTGTGAAAGTGTCGACTCTCATATTTACTATAAAACTAGTTTGCATGCCGTAAAAGAAAAACTATGCTTTTAAATGTATAGTACATAGATTTGGAAAAAGTACTGATAACCTTGCCGCTCCACCCCTCCTTAACAAACAAATACC
Source organism: Diploptera punctata (assembly GCA_030220185.1). Taxonomy (NCBI): domain Eukaryota; kingdom Metazoa; phylum Arthropoda; class Insecta; order Blattodea; family Blaberidae; genus Diploptera; species Diploptera punctata. The sequence continues at coordinate 651,496 of JASPKZ010001240.1, read as the reverse complement.
GTTGAGAGTTTGGCAACATCTACTCTCTGTAGGTAGGGGACACTGGCATAGCCCATAAGGTCTGTAGTAACTTCCTGGGCAGAATTAGAGTGTAGGCGTATCTAAATAATGTAAATCATTTACCAATAAAAAACTGCTATAATTTTATAATCAACATTAATGTGAATGGAACATTAAAAAAAGCCTAAATTTAATTTTTTATTATTATCTTATGGACGCTTTATCATCTAATGCCATATTGTGTCTATTTATTTTTATTGATTTGAAATATATGATAACATGTTTAATATCAAATGAGTATTGATAATGAAGATGCAAGCTAGTATTTGTCCAAGGTGATATCCAGGAAAAACTGACAGGTTGGTGGGTACTTGGTTTTAAGATTTAGGGTCAGTTTCGCCAACAGAGGTAATTGTATTACGCCAGTTTTCCCCATGTATAATGCATAGCTTAAACTGGCGTAATGCAGTTACCTCTCTTGGTGAAACTGGCCCTTAAACCCTACCGCTTAAGCCAAATATCTCAGTAAAATATGTTTGTCAGTGCAAACAGGTATTTAGTTGCTTGTTGTATCTACAAAAACAAATTGCAAAATTTTTCTTATTGTTGACACTTTCAAGGTGATTGATTACGTAGGGATTACAGTTGTTGAATGTTCCCATTTATTTCTGTCTCCATTTGCAACGCTTCGTAATTCGATTTGCACAAGCTGAATACAAGATTACCCATAATGTAATCATAGAAGATAATTTGGTTCTGATTGTTGTTTGCTTCTCCAGTAATTGAATAGACAGAAGAACATCTGGACTAAATATTTCAATTTTCTTCTTCCTTATTCTTAGAACTTGATAAAATTTACATTAACAAAAAACAGAAGGAAACTCGTTATTTTTCTCGTTGTATTAGTCCCACAATCTGTTCCAGAAATTAAAAATATATCCACCTCCCTTTCGATCATCAAGGCGATTTCTTCCCGTCTGCACGTAGATTGTCCCTTGCCACAGGTAAACAATTGATGGCGCAACTCTTGATGATGGAAAATTAAAGAATTTTTAAGCGCGGTTCACATCAGTAAGTTGTTACTTGTGCTGTCTCCTTTGAGTTCAAATCAGGCGGCGTAATTATTCTTCAAGCAGTATTCGTATCGTTCGCTTCAGTGGAGCAGTCAGCTAGATGCTTTATTGCGTCAACGCGGTATCATGTTCGAACCTAGTCAGATTAAAAAAAAAATAACTCGTTAATTTTCATAATGCCTACAAGTTACCAGGCTTCGTTAAATAAATCAATGTGTGTGTGTGTATGGAGAAATAAATAAAAGGAAACAGGTAATATCTAGAAAATGAATAACGATTCTAACATCTCATTACTTTGTTTACAAAACAAAGCCATGACAAGATTGTTTATTTTCACAACTAATGCAAAATGCGACTAATTAATTTAAACTACGTCAAGTTGGTATCTAATTTCAATATATAAGAAGTATCGCTTGATACAGATTATTTCTAGCAGATACGGTTGTGGTCTAGTGGAGAGAACGTTGGTTTCCCGTCCATGATGTCGCATATTCGATCACGCTGCCATGTTTCATAATCTCTCTCTCTCTCTCTCTCTCTCTCTCTCTCTCTCCTCTCTCTCTCTCTCTCTCTCTCTCTCTCTCCCTCTCTCTCTCTTTCTCTCTCTCTCTCTCTTTCTCTCTCTCTCTCTCTCTCTCTCTATATATATATATATATATATATATGTGTGTGTGTGTGTGTGTGTGTGTGTGTGTGTGAAGAAATATAAAGCATCAGGTTCAGATGAGATCCCAGCAGAACTGATAAAATCAGGGGGAGAAAAATTGATCGACAAGATACGCTGTTTGCTTAGTATGATTTGGAAAAAAGAAGCTCTTCCAGATGAATGGAAGGAATCAATTATCGTACCAATTTATAAGAAAGGAGATAAAACTGATTGCAATAACTATAGGGGCATCTCATTACTTTCAACTTCGTACAAAATTCTAACAAATATATTAGTAAGCAGACTTACTACCTATATTGATGACATTCTAGGAGATCATCAATGTGCATTTAGAAGAAACAGGTCTACAACAGATCAGATTTTTAGTATAAGACAGATTTTAGAAAAGAAATGGGAATATAATGGTACAGTACATCAACTATATGTAGACTTCCAAAAAGCATATGATTCAATTAAGAGGGAGAAGTTATATAGTATCCTGCTGGAGTTCGGAATTCCTAAAAAGTTAGTTAGACTTATACGAATGTGTCTAAATGGCTCAACGAGTAGGGTGCGTGTAGGCAAACAGTTTTCAGACACTTTTGAAATCCAGAATGAGTTGAAGCAAGGAGATGCACTATCTCCTCTACTATTTAATTTTGTACTAGAGCATGCCATTAAATCTTTAGAGAATGAAGAAGGCTTACAACTGAATGGTATTAATAAGCTGTTAGTTTATGCTGATGATGTAGTACTACTGGCCGATAGCGAGGAGATACTAAAGGCCAACACGCACACACTATTGAGTAACACTAAGAAATTAGGACTGGAAGTAAATATCAGTAAAACTAAATATATGGTCACACGTAGAAATACATTATATAATGGAAATGGACAGCTAATGACAAATGAGGGAAATTTTGAGGAATTGGCTGAATTCAAATACCTAGGAACAATAATCACAAATAGTAATGAGATGCACAAAGAAATTAAACATAGGCTCAATTCTGGAAATGCATGCTATTATGCATTGCAGAGACTTTTGATGTCCCAACTCCTTTCAAAAAACGTTAAGCTGAAGATATATAAAACTATTATTCTACCAGTTATATTATATGGGTGCGAAACATGGACTCTTACTTTAAGGGAGGAAAGGAGATTACGAGTATTTGAGAATAAAGTTCTTAGGAAAATTTTTGGACCAAAGAGAGATGAACAGACAGGTGAATGGAGAAGACTACATAACAATGAACTACATGGTCTTTATAGGAAGCCAGATATAATAAGAACAGTTAAGTCCCGTAGACTGCGATGGGCAGGACATGTTGCGCGTATGGGGAATGAAAGACGTGCATGAAAACTTCTTGTAGGAAAGCCAGAAGGAAAACGCCCAGTTGGTAGACCAAGAATGAGGTGAGAGAACAACATTAACTATGATTTGAGGGAAGTAGATTATACAGGGAATGATTGGAAAGCATTAGCTCAGGATAGGGATGTATGGAGAGCTTATGTCCGTGCGGCCATGAACCTACGGGTTCGATAGTGCCAGTGAGTAAGTAAGTAAGTAAGTGTTATATTGCAGATTGTCGCGGATATAAGTATGAATAAGAAAGTTTTCTTGTGTTTTCCGCGTCTTGGATTCAAGTTCGGCCCCTGGCCAGTGACTCCGACGTTTCGGCATGTGGGATCATGCCGAAACGTCGGAGTCAGTGGCCAGGGGCCGAACTTGAATCCAAGACGCGGAAAACCCAAGAAAACTTTCTTATTTATATATATATATATATCAAATAGGTGATTGGGTGGATATGAATTGAGTGGAACCAACATCTATCTCGCATGAAATCGGACAGAATTGTACAGCCTTTGAAATAATTGATGGCGCACATATATTTTTAAGTCCCAGAACGAAGCCACAGCGCATGATCAGAGATCAGCTACTTGGTTCACAAGTGCACAACTATTTGAGAAAAAATGCATTCTATTTCGTTGTGTGTCGTGCAAAGGAAATTAATTTCGCATAAATAAGTAGTGCGGTAAACGCTGTAAATAAAACAAAGTAAAACAACTCTCTCTCCCTCGTCCTTATTTAATTTAATTTTGTTTGATTTGTTTTGTTTAATTCTCCTGCTACTTCATTAACTTTGTTTCTTATTCCTAGTACATTCCAAGTGTCCATTCAATGTCCGTTTTCGTTCCTTTTTTTTCGTACTTTTTTCTAAAATTATGGCATTTCATGGGAAGGGCCCCATACAAAGTAAAATCTGTCTCCAGAATAAAATTTTAGAGAGACATAATCAATTTAAATACCTTGGATATTATCTCTCTATCTGGGATGAAAAAGATATCCCTGAAAAAATTACTAGTTATAATAAAAGTTTAGGAATTATTAATCAAGTTATGAAACCATCCCTTGTACAAAAAAACATCAGATTACGTTTATATAACACTTCGGCTAGACCAGTGTTGACCTATGGTAGTGAAGCATGGACACTAAAAAGACAACATGAAAGCAGAATTACGACTTGTGAAATGAGATTCATGCGCAGAACAGCGGGTTACACCAGATGGGATCGGAAAAGCAACACCGATATCTTAAAAGAATTGAAGACTACGCCAATTTTGGAATATATTAAACAGTACAAACTAAATTGGAAACACCATCTTGAAAGAATGAGTTCAAATCGGATCCCCAAAGCTGTTTATAATTATATACCAAGAGCACGAAGATCACTGGGCCGTCCTATGAAACGCTGGAGGGAACATTTTCTATAAAATCGTAACAGGCCTTGGCCTAATACTTGGAAGGAAGAAGACTTTTTTCTGTCCGGCTTTGACTGATTTGGTCTTTTAGCATTTTGTGATTTAATCTTGTGGTTACTAATATTGCTACTCCTGCTTGAGCTCTTTCTGTTATTTCAACTCCACTATAGAACATTATATAATTACTTAGGTCTTGACTTCCTCTTTGTTTCTTTTTTGTTTCTGTTATCACACAAAATAAAAAGATACTCATTCCACCGAAAAGCAACTAAATTTTCTTATGCTCTATGGATATTAAGTATAGGATATAAATAATACTGAAATGAAAATAAATTAATAATTCGGTGACGTTGAAAATATTAACTTTTAGCATGGCATTTTTAATTTTATAAATACAATAATTAGCAATAAAAGATAATTCTATATCTTATTTATTATTTCACACGTTTTAAATATATTCATTTTCTTCTTGTGCCCAATATTAAGTCTTGAATCTCTTCCTCCTTTCATCTCTGTGCTTAGTCACCATCCTGCAGTCCCCTCTCCATCAAATTCCTAATTCCCTCTGATCGATGTCTTCTTAGGCCTCTCCCTCTTCTTTTCCTCCGATTTGGAATCCACTCCAAACTCCTAACGACAATATAATCTTCATTCTTCCTCTTTACGTGTCCAAACCATTGTAATTGTTTACTTCCCACAAATTATATAATTGTTTCTTTAAAGTTTTTTTTTTCGGATAATACAGTTTCTGATTGTCTAATTTAGAGCAATGTGCAGATCTTTTTTAAAAAATCAATTTCTGTAGATTGTAATTTTGACTTCAGATCTAAAATGCGAAATTTATGGAACGTTTACCGTTGTGCAAGAGTGCTTTTGAATTGAATTGTAACCTCAATTTGAAAGGTGTTTCTTGAATCAGTATCGACAGAAGTCAATATCACATTAAACCTGTTTTTTTTTTTTTTTTTTTTTTTTAGGTCTTCGGTTTAAAATTGCAATTATTCTTACCTTAGCTTTTCATTTATAGAAGGGAAAAGTCAATTTGTGAAATCCTGTGTAGAAGAGTCTATGTATCGATAGTGACAAGGTCTCGACTCACTAACTGAATTAGTTTCCATTTCCCTTCGTGGAACATGCAGCGTTCCTAACATCTATTCTCAGTACTACACAAACCCACTTGTTTCTTTTCCATCTTTAAATAAAACTGACTTCATAGGGCATGTGACAGGAAATTCAGAAATTAATTTATAAAGTTGCCAATATCTGTATTGAGTAAACATAGAAGACGATATATTTTTATACATATATAATATCAGAATTCAAGTAAATCAGAATGAATAAATACAGCCTTACTCTTCTATTAATATATACGTAGGTCTACCAGAATGGCATCGGCCTCTAGGAGGACATGTTACTATGGGCGAATTTCATGTAAGTTTTGACGTAAATGCATGAAAATTATGTCCACTGCTGTGGTCTCGAGGTAGCTGCCTTGTCACGCAGCGGGCCCGGGTTCGATCCCTGGTCGGAGAAGTTTTTCTGGGTGAGGTTTTTATCGGAGTTTTTCCCCAACTGTAAGACAAATGTCAGGAAAACTTTAAGGCCCAAACGGTCTCCGAAATCATATGGCCATCATCCTTATCATTATCATCATCCTTCACCGGTGTGGAAAGCAACGGTAAGCTACCACACCTACAACCCTAGTAAAGCTGCAAGCATATCATGAAAATGCTATGATAGCAGTGAAGGACCTGCCTTCGGGCAGAATTACTATGGATGGATGGACATGAAAATTAATATCTTCCCAGCTTTCCGAAGAGGTATGTGGACAATTAAATAGGTTTCAAATTGTCTACATCCCAAAATATTCTACAATATGAACAAACTCACACATAACTAAAAATTAATTTATTTAAAACTATTACACATGCAGAAGCGTTAGTTGTTACGTCAGTTACTTATATTTTGAATAATTAGCAACTAAATTTTATGTTAGAACATAAAACTCAAGAGATGTATTTTTGCAACTCCTCCTATACAATTGCTTGTTCAAATAAAATTGAAAATTTAACAGAAATTGTTTTACTCTCACACGTCATTCTAAAATTATTTCAGTTAACGATATAAAACCGTACAATTTACAGAAAATTATTATAGATAAAATCTTCACATCTCCTATTATAGAGTTCGAAATATATATATATATATATATATATATATAAATGTTTAGGGGAGAAAAAGTAGTGTCCTACTATCTGAAGGCTAATTTTTTTTTCATTTTTTATATTTGTATTTAATAAATAAGATCTTCTTGGTGATAAAATTATATTATATAAAGTCAATAAATACCCCAAATCACTAAATTAAAAAGTTAAGAGTAAACGCGTTTGAGTAGCGTGCTAATGAAACGCGTCGACTCTTTTAACTTATTAAATTGGTGATTTGGATTTTTATTGACTTTATGTAATACTATGTTTTATTTTGTTGCAATTGTTACTCAGTTACCATCGAATTCAGCCATGGCTGGATGGTTGGTTGTTTGGTAGGGTGATTGGTATCTAATTTTGACAATGAAGTTATTTGGTCTCCTGCACTCTAAAACATAGCAGGATGACTTTTGATTCCTGTAAGTCGGTCAATGAAGAAGGATATGATATTAATTATGGCATTGTAAAATGATTAATTCTATTTACTTCATGTTTCTATTGAATTCTTGTCAATTGCAAATATGTTGTAAAACAGAATCGACGCTCAGCCCTTGAAGAATATTCATTTCTGGTGAACCAAAATTCTACAACTTGATGTTCTCCACATGAAACACATTCCGGTAGATGTTTACCTTCATGCGTCATTTTTTCCCCAGTGTCCAAGTTGGACGAGCGAGAACATTATAAACATGTATTAATGTGATTCGATCTGTTCATTATCACTGATATTTTTAAAAATTTCGAGACTTTCATTGGCATAAATTTTATTCTAAATATGACCGTTTATCTCATAAATAATTAAACACATTAATTTGTTCAAAGTTGTTAATCAAATAAATAAAGCCATCAGAACTTGAAGCTGTTTAAAAGAAACCATTTGGAAAAATAAATATCATGCCCAAATGGGAATCAATGACCAATCACATTTCAATGATTTTTTATTTACAACCAATCACAGTCGTGTTTCGCCTCGAATTTACCAACTAAAGTTTATCATAATAAAGAAAGCACCTCCTTTTTAACATTCTGAATAGGTAATAGCATTATTTTGCATTGAATGACCCATGCGTAATACGGCTACCAGATTGTATGTATAGTGCATGAATGTCAACACGTAGCGCATGCGGGAGTTAATATAAAAACCTTTGTAGCAATTGATTATACCACCAAAAAAAGAAACCACTGTTTGCACTTTCTTAAATGTATTTTTTCTCAAGTAATAACATTCCAGAAAAATATTGTTATATTTACATCATAGGACATCAGAAATGAATTAATATACAGTTTGATGTGTTTCATCACTTCTCCACTAGAGTGCATTCTTACAATATTGCGTTCCTTTGGCAATAAATAATATGATCTGGTTGCAGTGATGAACAAAAAGAAGCAAATGAAGCGTACCAATCGTTTCTCATTTGTTTTCAAACATCGCCGTTTAAATTAAATATATAAATATTTTAAAATAACTATATTTAAATAATGATTTGTGAGTAAACACCTTAATTTTATTTGTTAGATAGTCCTAAAAATGCCACTCTTGATTTTCAAATTCTCTAGATGATTTGGAAATCACTCGTGGCATTAGTTATGAAAAGACTCTGAAACTAAGATATATAAATCGGTAATCAGACGACTTTGTACATATACAGCAGAAACTATACCAGAAACAAGTAATATAGATGCCTACTGGAAGCATGTGAAATGAAAGTTCTGAGAACTATAGAAAACATAACATTGAGAGGCCGCATTAAAAGTGATAAGAGAAAATTTACAAATACAACAAATTTCAAATTGGATAAGCAATAGAAGGAAAAAATGGAATGAACATATAAATAGAATGTCAAACGACAGAATAATTAAAATACCTAGGGATAAATACCGAACTGGGAAAAGAAATATTGGCTACCCGAAGAAAGATGGAAAGATACAATTGAGACAATATGCTGAAGAAGAACAGACACCTTGTCTACATCGGATGAAAGAATAATAATAATTTGCTCAAGAATGGAATCAATATATACTTCAAACAGGTTTATATCCTTGAAATATGGTTACTTTTATAATAATCTTGAAGAAGATTTTCGGGCTGTAGGCCTTGGTCGTGAGGCTTGTAGTTCCCCGACGTTTCACCAGACGCAGTCTCTGGCGAAACGTCGGGGAACTACAAGTCTCATGACCACGGCCTACAACCCGAAAATCTTCTTAAAGATCATCATAGCAACTCCGGCCGTGAAAGTCTACGTGAATATACGGTTACTTTTGTTTTAGATACATTTTATAGTAATAGCTTATATAATTGCTGAAAACTTAAGCATGGACAAAGAGTACGAACAGAACAGAAATTTACGTCTCCTTCTCATTAGGCTTAATCATAATAGTGCATTAAACACAAGTGACCAACATGGCGTGATACTTAGAGCGTTTGACATCACAATGATTACTAACTCGAAGAATCGTAAATTTTGAGAGAGGTTGTATCTTCTAAGCAGCATCTCATTTCTCAAAAGATATTACAAAATAAATCGAGGTTCTAATGATTAATGTATCAAATTGCAGTAGACATAAATCTAGAGGCATTATACGTATGTGGTAGCTGGGGATTTCTTAACAACTTTAAAACTTTTTCCTTGTTCCAACGATAGTAATCTACTAATGGTCGGAAGAAAATGAATTCCGAGAAATAGGGGGAAAAAGTTTGAGAATCGCTGTATCGCTATAATGGTGAAATGACTTCGCAAGGAGGTGGATATCGGGAACCAATACGTTTTATATCGAACAACCCTCATTGATTATTGCTGGTGTCCACTTAACCATAATATCGACACGTGATGCCAACCCCCCCCCCCGCCAAGTTCAAATTACACCTCCAATTCGTTCACGAACGTCAAAAGAATGCGTAATTGCAGAGTCTAAATTTTTCGCACCTGTAATATTCTTTTAATTGGAATTCCTGATACTATATTCACGATCATTTAAAAATTATAATGAGACAATATCTGTTTATTATATGGTAAGAGTCCACCTCTGTGGTCTCGAGGTAGCGTGCTGCCTTGCCACGCAGCGGGCCCGGGTTCGATCCCCGGTCGGGGCAGTTTTTCTGGGTGAGGTTTTTATCGGGGTTTTTCCTCACCTGTAAGACAATTGTCAGGAAAACTTTAAGGCCCAAACGGTTCCCGAAATCATATGGCCATCATCATCATCATCATCACCCTTATTATCATCATCATCACCCTTCACCGGTGTGGAAAGCAACGGGAAGCTACCACACCTACAATTCCCTAGTAAAGCTGCAAGCATAGCATGAAAATGCTATGATTGCAGTGAAGGACCTGCCTTCGGGCAGAATTACTATGGATGGATATGGCAAGATATATACATTTTTTACAAGGGAACTGTCAACCGTTGCATGCCGAAATCTACTTTGAAATTTTTCAAGAGAATTGTGATGTCCCACAAAGACCGTGTCCATAAATACATATGCTGTTTATAACTGAAAAGCACAAAAATCCAGCGCCAAATCTCTCATTTAAACTATATGGAAGTAAAACATCATCTGAATTAGTATATCGGATAACCCTCACTACCTCCCGTCCGCTCCATGACCCGCCTCATTTCATTCAGCTCTTACCCATGCAGGGACACCATCTGCTCCGTACAGTGGATTGACTTTGCTAGATTCTGGCTTCAATTTCTGCGCCTTGCAGTTAAAAAGGCAGATCCTTTTTGGACACGGTCTTGTTACATTACAACGCTCCTCTGGGAGAAATTTCAAGGTTGGTTTTGGCATGTAATGGTTGACAGTTCCCTTGTTAGTTTAATCTCTCCGTATTGTTAGTGTTACGTGCCTCACGCTTCTGGGGTCTTACGTGTACACGACCTGGCGGGAGAAGATTTTTACCACTCAAGGACACGTGCAGTGGATTGCAGAAACGAGTCTGAATCAGGAGGACGGTTTAATAATTGTTAGAACGTTTCTGTAACATTTATTATAATGACTAGAAATCCAAGGCAATTGTTGCAATTTTTTTTTGGTCGATGTGACTAATTTCTTATACTTATCAATATTGTTGTTACTGGAAGTAAGTCAACGTTCCCACATCTAACCTGGTTGCTATGCAAACAAAAGAAATCGCAATGCTGATATGGACTCAAAAAGCACACGTTCGGTAAGTAAAATAAAACATTTCTTGAATGTTTTGTACACTAACTCGTACCTTTCTTTAGACTTTTCCGGAATTAATGCAGAACATCCCACTCTCCAGGCTTCTTCAATTTCTCTATCATCTACCATGACTCCTTCTATAATAAAATTATCAAACAGATTCTAATCACGGTACTACATATAAAAATGTCTCCACAGCCAACAATCCTTGCTTATAATAAAACAAATGAAAAGCTACATAGCAATGATCACCAAATGTTTCTTTCTCATAGAAGTCATTTACATCCAACCAATATTTTAATTTATTTATTACTATATTTAATAAAAATTAGTCACATCGACAAAAAAATAGTATGCAATACACATGAGGTAAGCACGTAACAGATCTCGAAAATTGAAAAAACTCGGCGCAAGCGCCTCGTTTTTTTCAAACTTTTTCTCGATCAGTAACAAGTGCTTACCTCACTTGTATCGCAATATACTATAAAGTCATATTTTTAATTCAGACTTCGTTTCTCCAACTAACATTTGCAGATTTTCCGTTTTTATCATTGTTACAGTAACAATAACAATTTGTGAAACATGTGTCATGGATCAGATTTTGTTTATGTAACCCAATGATGGAGTGGACTTCAAAAACAATCTGAACCACGACCATGATTTTCAGTTTTATATAGTCCACCGCTGTGGTCTCGAGGTAGCGTGCTGCTTTGTTACGCAGCGGGCTCGGGTTCGATCCCGGTCAGGACAAGCTCCTGGGTGAGGGTTTTTCGGGTTTTTCCTCACCTGTAAGATAAATGTTAGGACGTTTTGAGGTCCAGAAGGTCCCCGAACATTATCTGGCCATCATCACCATCATCCGAGCAGTGCGGAAAGCAACAGGAAGTTACCACACCTATAATTCCCTAGTAAAGCTGCAAAGCATAGCATGAAAATGCTATGATTGCAGTGAAAGACCTGTCCTAGGGCAGAACACTATAGAAATTGTTGCTTTGGTAATAACAAAAAGTTGAAAAACCACGGTCGTGGCTTTGACTGTTTCTGCAGTCCACTACAGAGCCTTATCGAAAAGTGCTAAATGTTCGGTCGCCTCCGAGATGACATGAACATTAAAATAAGATACCATTCACTCATTTACGCTAAGCAATACGATTATGATATGGGATATTATGATGATCAGATAGTGTTCGGGGACTATTTGGGCCTTAAATGTTCCTAACACATGTCCTTCAGGTGAGGAAAAAAAACAGAAGAAAATTTGGCTGAGGTCCATTAATTGGCGCACACAATTTTACACTTACATTCTACGCCACTGATACACTAAACACTTTTCAACCATTTATAACAACGTTTCGTACTACTTTAAACATTTTGGAGCCATTTTATAAACATTTCTTACGATTTTTAAATATTTATAAATAACGCGAAATTTGTGCATCGGGTTCCAGAGACGCGGAAATGCTCCACATTTACTGTTAATGTTCGTAAAATTAGTTTATAGTTTATTGAATAATACGCATTTAAATTGTTTTGTTAGGTTAGGAAATGGGAAGTTGGTTTACGTCCATTTTTTTCTAGCATTTGGGAATAAATAATATGCATGTAATTTTTTTTATGGTTAGGAAATGGCAAGATAGTTTACGTCCATTTTTTTTTTAGCATTTGGGAATTTATTCCCAAAGTTGGTTACGCCGACTGCAGAGCCATATACCGGAAGCTACATTAACCATTACAGCAACTCCCGCAACTCGCGCATGCGCACTGCGATTCTGTGGAACTTGGAAGAATTCGTGTGCGCCAATTACTGGACTTTTTTTCGAAAATTTAACCAGGAATTTTTTTCTGAACGGGGAATCGAATATTGAGAATAAAGGATAGGGAGGTGCTCCTTCTTTATGGTCACCATCAGGCGCATACACGCAGGTCAAGTTTGACCAAGTTCCCGGGATCGACTATTTCGATACAAGGACAAATGCTGAAATAGACCAAAAAGCCCAATAGCTATCAACGCAGATCGAAAGTACAGCAATTCGGCCAAATTGTAAAACCATCCACTTATATCTTGCAAATGGCATAGTCTCAAGTAATATCAATGCAGTGTTAAAGCATCTAAAATAAAGTGAATTATACCTGTTTCAAAGAAAATGCTATTTCTAAAAGAAGGACCAACAACCCGGGGGAAAAACAAGCCATGATTTTGACCTCGAGTCCTTGCTTTCAAAGACGGGGAAACAGAAGTAAAAACCCTCAACCCGGTAGATCGAAAAGTAAACTGAGAAAACCTGGAGAAATACAAATAAGGGGATTTAAAAAAAACAAGAATGATCGATGAAGAAATGCAGTATATTTATTCTACAAAGAACCCTTCTCGTCTTTGAAATCTGGAGAAAATTGGATTTTGTGTTCAGTATGCAAAAACTGAGCTCATGAAATTTACTTGTAATTCAATGTTGAGACACACGATATTTTTTGTTTGTGATTTCTGAAAACATAGGCCTACAGTTTTTATGTTCATAAGGATACTTCAACATATCTTAAGTTAAATTAATGATTAAAATTGTTTAATGTGAATAGGGTATTATAATGCAAAGTAATTCATATCCTATTGTTATTCATATCCTTCTATGTTATTTATGTGTAATAAGCACAATGAATTTATTAAAAATTTCACCAATCACTTTGTTTTTTTTAAATTATCAACAAAATTAAAATATAAAATTATGGAATATTCACCTGAAAGGTCCATCTCCTCAACTTAATTATTTAACTGTAACGCTTTCGGGACTTGTCCCATCATCGGCAGGATTCAAAACTGGTGTTTCACTGAAGATATGGTAGAGGGGGTTACATGTATTGGGTTCGTTTTCGTTTATCAGATTGTCGTTGTTGTGAGCTGCTTTCATGATTTCCATTTCTTCGAGTACGTTTATCTTTGCTGGATTATTTTCGCTGTGCATTACTGTTAGGGTGTTTACAATATTGTTGGATTAATCCAGTAAAGATAAACGTACTCGAAGAAATGGAAATCATGAAAGCAGCCCACAACAACACAATCTGATAAATGAAAATGAACCCAATACATGTAACCCCCTCGACCAGATCTTCAGTGAAACACCAGTTTTTAATCCTGCCGATGATGGGACAAGTCCCGAAAGCGCTCAATTAAAATAATTAAGTTGAGGAGGCGGACCTTTCAGGTGAATATTCCATAATTTTATACTTTAATTTTGAATAATACCTCAACGGAACACATCATGAATCTTACAAAAGTTACTTAATCAACAAAATTCTGCTCACGGATATAAATCACAATTAATCTTCTTTTAATTGTAATCTCAGTTAGAACACTTTTCCACTCACTGATAAATAAATTCGCCACAACTTATCGTCACAGTGTTCACCACAAGACTGACTATCGCAGTTAGTTTTCCTGGGAGTGTTGTTTGTCCCTTGACGGCGAATTCGCGTAGGTGTGTGCAGTATTGGGTTTCGCTCTTTTGCCCTAGCCTGTACGGCGGTTTTATGGGGATTGATTCTATTTTTATTGCTATTGATATAATGTGGATGTTTGATTCCAAGGCAGATAGATCTCGCTTGATTGGGGCATCGGAAACCGTGTCGCTGATAACTTTCAGGACCGGAATGAGCCACGCCAATCTGCGCTGACCTCTCTGATCTTGGTTATTTCATGCTGAATACTATGGGTGGTTTAATGTGTCGAATATGTTTCTATGTATAGTACGCCAATGTGGAAGGTGTCCTATATTGCGTACTATGGGGTTCCCATGATCATTTATATTTCGGAGCATGGATGTAACCCTTTCAGTTATGATAGTATCAATATATGGTACCTTCGTGGCCTCGTGCATCTCCGTTATCCTTGTGTAACGCGGTGTCGAAAGTATAATCTTGAGACATTTGTTCTGTAATATCTGAAGTTTCTTTTTGTGGCATTTCGCAAGGATACTCAGAGATTCGCAGCCGTACAATAGCATACTACGGATCACGGCCACAAATAGAGTGACCTTGATCCTTCGGGACAGAGACGGTAACTTGAAAAACGGATATAATATAGCTAAACTTTGCTGACTGACCTCGGTCTCCTGTCTCTGCCCTTTTATATGGCGCGAGGAAACCGCTGGAAGTCTTGTAGATGCGATGGGAAGGACATATGACACGAATGGGGAGTGAAAAATTGGCATATAATAAAATGTTGTTAATTAAAATCCCCACATATTGCATAATAAATTAGAAGCTTCTTGTAGAGGGGAAACACCCAGTTTGTACACCAAGAATGAGGTGGGAAATAACATTAATCATGATTTGAGGGAAGCGGATTATACAGGGGAAGATTGGAAAACATTAACTCACGATAGGGGCGTATGGTGAGCTTATGTCCACGCGGCTATGGACCTACGGGTTCGATAGTGCCAGTGAGTTAGTTATTTTACATGTTTGAAGTTAACCTTTTTTCAATACTGAAATATGTTGAGCAATAAAGCGATCATATTTTTCTCTCTCTTTCAAATAGGAAACTGGAAGGAAACTAAGATTGAATCAGTTGAATTTATAACGTCCACCGCTGTGGTCTCGAGGTAGCGTGCTGTCTTGTCACGCAGCGGGCCCGGGTTCGATCCCCGGTAGGGACAGTTTTTCTGGGTGAGGTTATTATCGGGGTTTTTCCTCACCTGTAAGACAAATGTCAGGAAAACGTTAAGGCCCAAACGGTCCCCGAAATCATATGGCCATCGCAATCATCATTCATATTCATTTTTTTTAAATGTCGCCGTGGCGTAGTCGGTAGAGTCCCTACCGTCTACTCCGGCGACCCGGGTTCGATTCCCTGCGGGGTAGGGGATATTTAATCTCCACCTTGGGTCTGGGTGTATGTCCTGTACTTATGTCTATATGTGTGAATAACAGAAAGTTAACTAATAAGGTAAAACAATAAAGGAAACAGTGTAAACGAAAAGAGGGAAAAAAAACGGAATGTAAACAAATAATAATAATAATAATAATAATAATAATAATAATAATTTATTTATTCTGGCAGAGTTAAGGCCATAAGGCCTTCTCTTCCACTCAACCAGCACAAATACAAATAAATATTTGACAAATATAGATATACACTATACTAATTATAAACAGTTAAAGATACAATAAATGTAGCAATGTAAATGTCATGTACAAACAACATTTTATAGGGTAATAACAATAATGATACGATAATAACAAACAAAGTTTGATTGAATATAATCCCAGAACAAGAATGGATCCAGCATTATGAAAAACTTTGGAAAAAGGAGGAAATTGAAGGAAAAGAGAACAATGAGGAAGAAATAAAAGTGGAAAATATTGATGTAATAGACATAAATGAATTAGAAATGGCTTTGAAAACCACTAAGAATAGGAAAGCAACAGGATTAGATAATATAAATATGGAATTAATCAAATATAGTGGAATATTGTGTAAACTACGAATACTTCATCTAATTAATATATGTTGGCAGACCTATGGGATTCCAACCACTTGGAAAACAGCAATTGTCAAGAATATATTCAAAAGAGGAGACCGGAGAAATTGCGAGAATTACAGAGGGATTAGCTTAATGAATACTGGCTACAAAATATATACGAAAATAATAAATAATAGATTGAGAAACATAACAGAAGTAATAATAAGTGAAAATCAAAGTGGATTCAGAAAGGGAAGGTCATGTATAGACAATGTCTTTACACTGAAACAACTCATAGAAAAGAGAAGAGAACATAACTTAGAAACTCACATAGGATTTATAGATTTGGATAAGGCCTTCGATCGAGTAAACAGACAAAAATTATGGGAAATATTACGAATGAAAGGATACCCGCTGTGCCTTGTTGAAACAATAAAGACATTATATGAAGACACAAATATAATTATAGATACCGGATTCAAAAGAACAGATGCAATCAAAACAAATACTGGATTACGACAAGGATGTAGTTTATCACCCACTTTGTTAATATATATATAGACGATATTTTTAATAAATGGAAAGTTTTAGTAAATCCAGGAATAAGAATGGATAATAAATGTGCATAAATAATCTTTTATTTGCTGACGATGTAATCATAATACAGAAAAATGAAGACGACTTACAGAAATCAATGCATGCATTAAATGAAATATGTAAATTATACGATCTAAAAATTTCTGTAAGGAAAACGAAGACCATGGCTTTTAGAGGAAGAGATCCAGTGAGAACCAAAATTATTTTAGAAAATCAAAGTATAGAACAGGTGTCTAGTTTCAAATATTTGGGCTGTGATGTTGGCTACAATGTGGAAAGAGATATTGACTCCAAAATAAATAAATTTCAGACGGTGTGTGGAACAATACAGAGAACATTCAAAAATAAAATTAGAAAAGAAACCAAGATAAAAATGTATAATGTTATGGCGGTTCCCACAATATTGTATGGATGTGAAACTTGGGCTCCAGTGAAAAGACAGAAGGATAGAATACAGACGGCAGAGATGCGGTTCCTAAGACAAGTAAAAGGATGTACAAGACTTGATAGAATAAGAAATGAGGATATAGAGAAGAATTGAAAGTACAGCCTTTATTGGATAAAGTCACGAATTACAGACAGAAATGGATTGATCACATGGATGGAATGAACAAGGAGAGATATCCATTGTTAGCCAGAAATTATCAAGCAAGAGGAAGGCGTGATGTTGGAAGACCTAGAAGACGTTGGGCTGATGCAATATGAAGTCGGAACGGGCAATTGCCTAATCCTTGGAGTGATGATGATGATGATGAGTTTTAAAAAAAATAAGCTTCTAGTCTAGATGTTCATTCCAAGCAACTCGCGGTACTGAAACCTTAAAATGGAATATCATTCTTAATTGTAGTGATGTTAATAAAATTGTGGACCCTGTGGCATGTTTTGATACAGTATGTGTGTAAGATTGTAGTTTAATGCATGATCTAACGTCTTGGTAACTTGTGTTGTGTGCGTGCGTGGCTGTGAAGTAACACTTTTGTAACTGAATTAGTTCGGAGTCGGAATGAAGCAGCGCTAGAGGATCTTGATTATCCGCAGGCATTCCTCTGTTAAATGAAATGTCTTCTCTAGCAGTTATCAGAGTTTCAGAGTCAACAGATTTTCACGAATAATTAGTGTGTCCATCTCTTTATCATGTGAGAATTTCTACTCTCGCCCAGTCGCAGATTTGCTACTTATACTTTCCTGGTTTCTAAAGCAGAGGTCCACAAACTTTTTCTCCTTTTATTTGTTTTGGGTAGACCCGTTCTATCTTTGTAATATATTTTTCTTTAATCCATCAACATCAAATGAGTTTTTGACAGTTGACGCAGTACTATTTACTTGGATAAGTTTAGCTTAACTGTAGGTAGAGTTTAAACTTTAAAAAAAAACTTAAGTTTTATACGTTTACTAGTGAGAGCCGGGCGTGCCCTGCTACGATTAAATAAATGAAATATGCTTTTATTTTTAGTTTAATAAGTTATAAGAAAATTACGAGTTAGGAGGCACTCGTAGCGTAGTTGGTTAAAGCAATACGCTACAAGCTGGAGGGTCGAGGTTCGGGTCCCGGTGGGGTCAGGAATTTTAAACTAACCCAAACGCTTTTTCTGGCGGTAAAGACGGCCATCACATCACGCTGACAACACGGCTGATATCAAGAGATGACTGTCTAGAAAATTGGGAATCTTAACCTCCTACTTATCCAGAGGAGTCCTAAAGCCTGTTGTGGGTTAACTTCTTTTGAAACATTACAAATAAATTGTTATTGTTGTTATTATTATTATTATTAATGTTATTATTGTTATTGTTATTAATATTGTTATTGTTATTAATATTGTTATTGTTATTAATATTGTTATTGTTATTAATATTGTTATTGTTATTATTATTTTGTTATTATTATTATCGTTTATTATTATTGTTATTATTATTATCGTTATTATTATTATTGTTATTATTATTGTTATTATTATTATTGTTATTATTATTGTTATTATTATTATTATTATTGTAAAATACATTTTCGGGACTTTTGGCCGTGTCTTGCAGTGTTGACTTCTTGACGTTTCACATCCTACTGTGGGTGACATCATAGTCTACCGCTGTGGTCTCGAGGTAGCGTGCTGCCTTGTCACGCATCGGGCCCGGGTTCGATCCCCGGTCGGGGCAATTTTTCTGGGTGAGGTTTTTATCGGGGTTTTTCCTCACCAGGAAAACTTTGAGGCCCAAACGGTCCCCGAAATCATCCTTATCGTTATCATTATCATCATCCTTCACCGGTGTGGAAAGCAACGGGAAGCTACCACTTCTACAATTCCCAAGTAAAGCTGCAAGCATAGCTTGAAAATGCTATGATTGAAGTGAAGGACCTGCCTTCGGGCAGAATTACTATGGATGGATTATTATCATTATTATTATTATCATAATTATCATCATTGTTGTTATTATTGTTATCATTGTTGTTATCATTGTTATTATTGTTGTTATTATTGTTTTTGTTATTATTGTTGTTAGTGTGTTGTTATTGTTGTTGTTATTGTTGTTGTTATTGTTGTTGTTATTATTATTGTTATTGTTTGTTGTTATTGTTATTATTATATTGTTGTTATTATTATTGTTGTATTGTTATTATTATTATTATTATTATTATTATTATTATTATTATTATTATTATTATTATTATTATTATTATTATTATTATTATTATTATTATTTTATTATTATTATTATTATTATTATTATTATTATTATTATTATTATTATTATTATTATTATTATTATTATTATTATTACTTGGCTGAAATGGTTTGGCCACGTAAAGATGATGTCAGATGACAAGATACCTAAGATGATATTAAATGCTGAAACAGAGGGTAACAGAAGAAAGGGCAGACCAAAAGAACAATGGATTCAAGGAATGCATAGGATATAGTGTCGATTGGATTAACAGAGAGTGATGCAGAGAATAGAGATGTATGGAGAAGTAAAATTTGCAACGGGTTTTAGGAAAACTATTGTATTGTAGAGAAATTCCCAATAAAGAAGAAAAGATTATCATTATTACTCGCCAACTTCTATTAGACGTGAAATATATGGATGAATTTGTAATTTATGCCACATTTAATTATTGAATTTGCAATTGAAAAATCCTGGCTTTCCTGAATTTAGATATTTCCATTTGTAGACTCGAAAGACGTTCTGCAAGATTACATGTTTTTCTTTCTTTTTTTTTTTAATTGTGGTTGAAGAATAGGATTGTTTATGTGGACAAACCAAGAGAGAAATGATCAAGAGGCAGACCAAGGATAAAGTAGAACAAAGATTTTTGAGACCGGTACACGCGGATTGCTGCTTAAACTGTAAAGACAAGAATAATGAATGATGGAAAGTAGAAAATTGTAGACGAAATACAGAAAATGTTGAAGATGAGAATAATCTATCATGCATGGTTCAGTATTGCACAGATATCGGTATTATGGAAGTACCATTTCTAGTTTTAATGTCTCCGTCCATTCCTAAGTGGCTTTTAGAAACTTCTCGACGTGAAATTGAATTGATTAAGGGATTGCAGGCAGTTGGTGGGAGACCCGTGGTTGCAAGAGGTGTGGCTACCTATCTGTATTTCAGTCTATTCTCATTTAATGAAAATTCTCACTGATTTATTTGAAAGTCGATATTCGTTATCAGTTCCCGGTAATGTTTTGACATTTTATACGGTCACCAAGTCCAATATCCTTCCTGATTAATTCCAGCCTCCGATATTTCTCTCTTCTCTTATCATTTCAACAGTAACTACATCAATTTTTCACGTTTCCTATAGGACCCAAATCACATCCTTTACTGGCGATATTGTAATATGACTAATTTCTAATAACCTCACATCTCCATCTATTATAAATTTTGTCAAAATAAATAATATAAACGTGTTCGCATTCTGAATAAATTCCCCAGATTTTAATTAGTATCACTAGTAAGTTATTTTTCTATGTATGTATCCAATAATAATAATAATAATAATAATAATAATAATAATAATAATAATAATAATAATATTCTTCTTTTCTTCTTCTTCTCTTCTTCTTCTTCTTCTTATTCTTTCTTCACTTCACGTGCTAGGCAAATTGCCTGTTCCGCCTCACAGTTGTTCTGTCCATCTTTTCACTGGCCTTCCTACATTCCTTGAACCTCTTGGCTTGTAGTTGAATGCTGCTCTTGGTAATCTTGATACATTCATTCTTTCCACGTGTGTAAACCATTTCTCTATATATTCTCTGATTTTCTCATCCAATGGATATATATTTAACTCTGTTCTTATATCTTCATTCCTTATCCGATCCAATCTTGTACAGCCTTTTGTTCTTCTAAGGAAGTTCATTTCTGCGCTTTGTATTCTACTTTGCAATTTTTTGGTCATTACCCAAGTTTCGCTCCCATAAAGTAATGCAGGAACTGCCAATGTTTTATAAAACTTCAATCTAGTATCTCTTCTTGTATTCTTTAATGTTTTATGTATGGTTCCGCATATCATTTGAAATTTCGACAGTTTCATATGTATGTCTCTTTCAGTTTTTGTGTTTATAGTAAAATTACAACCCAAATAATTAAAATTTGTTACTTGTTCCAGAGGTTTGTTGTCTATTACGATTTTTGATCTTATATGATCGTTTCCCCAAAATGCCATTATTTTTGTTCTTTCTTTCGATATTTTGAAATTACATTCTTGGCATAACCGATTTAATTGATGTAAAGAGTACTGGCAAATTATTTTCATTTTCTTGAATAATAACCACATCGTCAACATACATTAAAACGTTTAAAATTTTTAAACGGTCCATTCTTATACCTATATTAACAATCCAATAATATTAATAATAATAATAATAATAATAATAATAATAATAATAATACATTTTAATAATTCCATGGCGCGACAGGCCTAGAAGGCCCTTAACCTACCAGCCGGCTGATGGCCTCACATCCACATGTGTCAACCACAGAGATATATGATCATCTAGCCAGTATAGGGGTGACGTGTGGTCAGCATGTCGAGTCTCCCAGCCGTTATAGCTGGTTTTCTCAACCTGGAACCGCTACTTATTGTAGCTACCCAAATACCTCGCGATACTGGGTGACCACCAGTTCCATACTGGCCGAAATACCATGAGAAAATGTCTTCCCCCACGGAGACTCGAACCAGCGCAGGTCCCGTAGCTCTGTGCCAAGGCTTCCTGCCTTAACCACTCGGCTACGGCGCGGGACAATAATAATAATAATAATAATAATAATAATATATAATATAATATATTATATAATATAATATATTATATAATATATAATATAGTATAATATAATATAGTATAATATAATATAATATAATAATAATAATATATAATATAATATAATATATTATATAATATAATATATTATATAATATATAATATAGTATAATATAATATAATATAATATAATAATAATAATAATAATAATAATCCGTAACAGTTGGGGATTTGGCCATTGGCCTGTTCCGCTTCAGGATAGAAATTGGTCCCTCCATCGTTTCCTAGGTTGTCCAGGGTCTCTTCGCCCAGTGGGTCTGTAGTTGAATAGCCTCAGAGGTTTGTCATTCTAAGGAGATGTTCATGCCAATTACTTTGATATGTTTCGATCGTTTCAGTGATTGCTGCTGTTTTTGAGAGCTGTACGGATATCATTTAGCATGTGGTTATAAAGCCTATATCCCGCTGAAGATCTTAATAACTTATCTATTTATATACAGATTTTCAATGTTTACACATTTTTCTGTGCCTAAAGATTTATTTTCCTTTTCCACTCGTCGCTATCCATCCATTCCAATGTCATCTAGTCCTCATTTCAGTTCTTATTTCTTGCATTCACGAGTTCGAGGCCTTCCTTTATTTCTTGGACACGATTCGAATGTTTTTCTCGGTAACCTTTCTTCTTGCATTCGTCGTACATGTCCATACCAATTTATTTGCTTGTATCTTATACAATCTACTATTGAATTATTTTATATTAATTTTTTTCTCGTATGACTTTTTTTTTTTTTCAATTTTGAACATATTGCTTCTCTCCTCGAGAAATCCATTTCCATCAACATAAGATTTTGTTCTAAGTGTTTGTTGAATTTCCATGCTTCAGCTCCATATGTGACAGTACTTCTCATTTATATATTTGTAACATAATTTTCCTGGTTACATGTATGTTCCACCATTTAATATTGCTGTTATTGCTCTACCTTTATTTATTCTGTTCTTAATGTCACTCTCTTGTCTATTCTCTTAATCTACATTTACTCCCAAATACTCAAACTTTTCACATCCTCTAATATACATCTTCTGATCTTCTAATATTAAATCTTCGGTTTTTGCTCCACATCCCATAATATTATCATTATTATTATTATTATTAGTATTATTATTATTATTATTATTATTATTATTATTATTATTATTAATAGATAATACAATAAGAGAAATTATGAATGTAAAAAAGGATATTGTACAAGAGATTGAAGAAATCCAACTAAGATGGTATGGGTATATAATGAGAAGGGACACAGAAACAAACAAAGAAGTATCGAAATGGATACCTCCTGGAAAAGGGAAACGTGGTAGACCAAAGCCAACGTGGATAAAGGGAATTCAAGACAACATGAAGAAGAGAAATATGACAGAGGCAGACACGCAAGATCGGGAAGTGTGGAAGATAAAAAGAAATGGTATATTCTAGTTCAGGATACCTGTGTATAAAACAGAAACACTCCTGATACCAAATAAATAAAATAATAATAATAATAATAATAATAATAATAATAATAATAATAATAATAATAATAATAATGCTTCATTTTATCTGGCAGAGTTAAGGTCAGGGTTAGTGTACAATACCAGGATTCTTAGCTCAGTTTTGGAAATCCTTAGATTTGGATAAAGTATATATTTTTTAATTTACCACTGCTGACATTCGAGGGTCAATTTCTATTTTAAGGAACTATATTTACAAAAGTTCTCTTTTATACGATATACATGTTGGCACAATTTGAAATTTTTACGTATTTACAATCTACATCATTAATTGAAAAATCGATTTGTATGTATCATTTTGTATTATGGCAATCCTATAATGAGGAAAGTATATATTAATAATATTTATGGAAACTGTAGGCCTATGATGTAACATGGCTAACAACTACTATGACTATTTAACTCATGTCGCAAATGGTAGTCAATAACCAATCACTTTTCAATTAATTCTGTTTTACACCAATGACAGTCGTGTTTCACCTCGCTCTTTATCGATTTCCCTTTATCAGTTCCTGCTTTTGTGATAAAGAAAGCTCCCCCTTTTTTAATATTCTGAACAGGTTAGACCATTACTTTTCTCCAACAAATACATTTAATATAGCAAATAATGAGTAGATTCAGTGATTTTACTGAGTTGTTTATTCAAAATATAAATGATTAACCTATAATGTTGATTATAATAGTTTGATGTGTTTCATTATTTCTCCACTAGAGTGCATTCTTGCAATATTGCGATCCTATTTGGCAATACATAATATGATTGAGTTGCAGTGAATATGCATAACCTCAGATTTCTAATTTGTTTTCAAACAACTATATAAATATTTTAAAACACCGGTAACTATATTCAAATAATTATTTTTTAGTAAAGAGCTTAATTTTATTCGTTAAATAGTCCTAACAAATGCCACTCTTGATTTCCAAATTATCTAGATAAATTCACTCCTCAGTTCGTAAGGATTTATCGATAATTTGGAAATCACTCGTGGCATTACTTATGATAAATATTGGTGCTAGGTACACATCAATGAGATGTGGAAAAGATTTGGAGTGGTGAAAGGATCGAGTGTGTGGTAAAAATTACATGAGGTGACATTTTTATGACTGCCATTTTTATTCCTTTTGTGGTCTTTAGTCAGCGCCACATTTTTTTTTTCTCTGAAGCAGGTAATGTCGCTTGAAGACGATTTACGAACTTTTCAACAATGTCCAGATTCTTCCCTCGGTGCCATAATGTCCGAGCGATAAAATGAGCAGAATATAATATTTACATTTTTATCTTGAAATAACCCTACGACATTAGACCTAATTTTTTTCTGTGAAGGAAATAATTGAATTAATGCTCAGAATAAGTTTATATCGCTCATTTTCTCCAAACTTGATTTTTACACAAAAAAAATGTTAATGGGGCAACGAAAGCTTATTAATAGTCTAAAACGTTTCCCAACTTGTGGTTCGCGAACCCCCAGGGGTTCGTAAAATATATCAAGGGGTTCGCCCAAACTTTTCTGTAATTTGTTGTTTCCTTCATTACTGCGGCATTGTAATAATAATAATTGTAATAATAATAATAATTGTAAT
This sequence comes from Diploptera punctata, assembly GCA_030220185.1. Lineage (NCBI taxonomy): Eukaryota > Metazoa > Arthropoda > Insecta > Blattodea > Blaberidae > Diploptera > Diploptera punctata. The sequence continues at coordinate 626,208 of JASPKZ010001240.1, read as the reverse complement.
AATAATAATTGTAATAATAATAATTGTAATAATAATAATTGTAATATAATAATAATAATAATAATTGTAATAATAATAATAATTGTAATAATAATAATAATAATAATAATAATAATAATATATTGTAATAATAATAATAATAATAATAATATTGTAATAATAATAATAATAATAATTGTAATAATAATAATAATAATAATAATAATAATAATAATAATAATAATGTATTTTATACGAAGGGCCGCAAGAATTTCAAGAAGAGAAAAAAATAGAAACTCAGTTATAAGGGAGAAAATGAAGATTGAAGACACTATTTAAAATAATGAAGTGAAAATAAATGTTCTTCCTTTATTGATGTTTTTATGGCCAATTAATGTTTTAAACTCTTTGTGAAGAGTACTTAAGATTGAATTTCATAGAATAAATTTCGTGAAGGAATAAGTCAAAATGTTTAGATTATATTAAAACTCAGCAATTAAGATGGTACGGACATGTCAAGCGAATGGATGAGGATCGACTACCAAAATCTGTTTTGGAATGGAAACCTGAGAGAAGACGAAGCAGAGGAAGACCTAAAATCTCCTGGAGTCAGGAAATATGTTTATATATGAAGGAGAAACATCTACAATCAGGAGATTGGATGGACCGACAAAATTGGCTATTAGGAATCGGACGATGTCAAAGACATTAATCAACCGATGATCATATTCATAAAATATTCTCAGAATCAGCTAGCCCGTATATAGATTAAAGATTTCTGCTCTCTTTGAAGATAAAAATAGGTATACAAATAATATATAAAAAATGTGAATTAACAGAAATTGCTTCATAAACTGGCAATTATGAATGTGAAGTAGGAATTACAAAATCATTTGTATCAATGAGAAAATGAAGACAAATTCAATCATTGCTACCAATTGAGAAAAAAATTGCAATCTAAATTGTAACGCGTAACTGCAAAAAACTTATGGTTTTGTATTAAAATCAATTTTTTTTTTGCAAATGCCCTAGGTTCTCTTTCGAAATTCCTGGTTTCTCTCCTGGCATGGCGTTCTTGTAACCCACTTCTGAGGTTGGGGCGCCTGGAAGGCGGGGTTACGTTGCCCCGATGATATGAGTGATGATGATGATGATAGTGCGCCAGGAGAGTCCCTTATCCTAAGCTTAATCTAAGATCAATATGAATGATGATGATTGCGATAGCCATATGATTTCGGGGACCGTTTTGGCCTTAAAGCTTTCCTGACATTTGTCTTACAGGTGAGGAAAAACCCCGATGAAAACCTCACCCAGAAAAACTGTCCCGACCTGGGATCGAACCCGGGCCCGCTGCGTGACAAGGCAGCACGCTACCTCGAGACCACAGCGGTGGACAAATTTGAGATATTAATGACAAAATAAATAAATTTAATATGTGTGTGGCACTATTAAAAGAACCCTAAAAACACAAGAAAGGAAACAAAAAATGAAATTTTATAAAATAATGGCTGTTCCTGTATTGATGTATGGATCAGAATGTTGGACGATCACTAGAAGACTTGAACAAAGATTGGAGGCAGCTGAGATGAGATTTTTGAGAAATATCAGCAGGATATACTCTGCTGGACGAGAAAAGAAATGAAGATATAAGGAAGGAACTGGATATTTTCAAACTTACAGACCGAATAATTAAATATAGGAACGACTGGAAAGAACATATTGATAGAATGCCAGAAGGAAGATTTCCAAAAATATTGCTAATTATAAACCGCACGGGAGGAGAAATTTTGGACGCCCACACAGAAGATGGTCTGAACAATTTTAACAATTCTAACTTTCATGAAATCGGAACGAGCCAACAGGCTTAATCCCTGGATGATGATGATACGTTTCCGGGAACAATTGAAAGATGAGAACCTCAGCTTACGGAAGACGGAGATGGCGTGGCCTAGAGAGCTTGGTTCTTGAATACCGGCCTAAAATATATACAGTTTTACCTCTTCTTTATATCAACTTAGCCTCACAGCTTATAGGTACATTTTATATGCCACACGCCATTCAGGCCTTATAGTGGCGCGACCTCTTAGATTTTAAATTATTCATCACATACATACTTTTTTGACTACACAAGAACATAGAGGGCCTCCATGAATGAGTGATCAGCTCAATTTCAGACCCTTTTCAGAGACAACACAACATTAAGATGAAACACACCATTCATACATGCACCCTTAGACAAAAAAAATAAGTCATCCGCTGATTCAATCAATCGATCGGGAAACTTCGTGAGCGCTCGCAGAAGCCGTATTCACATCAACACGTTTTCAGTAATTGTACTGGGTTTTTGCTAGTTAAAGCAGCGCACAGTTTCAACAATATCGATAATACAATGTCAATTATACACAGAGAAAACAACTGACACAAAATTAACATTTTAGAAGAAATCGAAATCATCAAGAAGGCCAAGAATACAAACATTCTCAACGAAAATATGCCTAATGAGCAAAACCCTCTATTAGACATACAGTTAATTCAATACTACTACAACAACTCCAAAAGATGAAGCATGCATCGAAAGGCCCAGAGTGAAATCAACGAAAATTTTAAATAGTTGAGGAAGACGGTAGTATACAAGGTAAAAAATAAATATATATAATTTAACATTGTTATACCCTCAACGGTATAAAAAACAATTATGAACTTAAAAAGTATAGATTAACTCAAATGTCGAAATAAAATGTATTTAATTAATAAAACGTTTTAATACAAATATCACGAAAAAAACTGCGTAATTGAAAACGCGAACCTGCGATCTTCATTAACAGAAACAATGACCACATGCTTTACCACTGACCTAGGAGAGTTTTCAGTTCATGCGACATAACACAGTAGCTCAGGGACTGCACAATTATGACTAGTTTCCTAGTTTGAACCTAGCGCTATGCCGAGCATGACTTAGAAGAAATATGCGTTCAAGATATGACTCATTTTTTTGTCGAAGGGTGTACATACATTCATACTAAACATGGCGAATATTATAATGATTATGATGACCAAATGATGTTTGCGGACCGTTTGGGTCTTAAAGTTCTCTGACATTTGTCTTATAGTTGAGGAAAACCTCCGATAAAACCATCACGCAGGGAACTTGTCCCAACTGGGGAACGAACCCGAGCCCGCTGCGTGCGATAAGGATATGCTAACACGAGGCCACAGCGTATGTACTGTACACTTTTACTCTAGTCTTCTTCATTCTACCAAATCTTAAGCCTATAGGCATGTTACGATCTCACTGATGAATTTTGTATCCAGCGTTTCCTTGGACGGCCCAGAGATCTCTTACCAGTTGGACAGTAACGAAGAATGGCCTTGGGAACTCTATTTGAACTCATTCGTTGCAAATGATTCATCCAGTTGTTATGGTATCTATGTATGTATTCAATGACAGGTTCTAAACGTAGTACCCTCAAGTTATCATTGTGTTTGTGATCCAATTTGGTGTATCCTGTTGTATATCTCATGAATCTCATTTCACTTTTACTCTATTTAATAAATCGAATTATCAACATTGTATATGATTTTCATAAATATCTATTAAATCGAATTATCAACATTGTATATGATTTTCATAAATATCTATTAAATCGAATTATCAACATTGTATATGATTTTCATAAATATCTATTAAATCGAATTATCAACATTGTATATGATTTTCATAAATATCTATTTTTGTAACATTCAGAAATTAAATTTAAGGAAAATAAGTTATTAAATTCCCAATTAGATTTAAATTATTAATCTCCTTAAATGTATGAAATAAAGAATGTATGTGCTTTATGCATTGTTTATATTGAATTGCTTGGCTACATTTGTTTATTTAGTTAACTATACTCGTAAATAAGAAAATGTATTGTGTTTATGACATTTGTCTAATGAAGGTGCAGCTTATTGAATCAGCTGTTAAAAATGTTACTTATTCACTGGCAATTATCGAACCCATAGGTCCATGGCCGCGCGAACATAAATTCTCCATACATGCCTATCCTGAGCTAATCCTTTCCAGTCATTCCCTGTATAATCTACTTCCCTCAAATCATAGTTAATGTTATTCTCCCACCTCATTCTTGGTCTATCATAGAGATTACCCTCTGGTTTTCCTACAAGAAGTTTCCATGTAAGTTTTCATTGCCCATTCGTGTCACATGTCCTACCCATCGCAGTCTACCAGATTCAACTGTTCTTATTATATCTGGCTTCCTATAAAGATCATGTAATTCACTGTTTTGTAGTCTTCTCCATTCACCTGTCCATCTCTCTTTGGTCCAAAAATTTTCCTAAAAATTTCATTCTCAAATATTCGTTTAATGCAAAGCTTCCTGATTCCTGACTACCATCTACTGGTCATCATCTAACTTCCCATAAAGCGACTATATCTAAGGGTAATTTATTTTATTCCCGCGTTAATACCTCTAGCGCCTCGCTATTGTATAAAGTCCTAACATTCCTTGTTACTAGGAACATGTCCCTGTGTTTGAGCCATTGGCATGGGTTCCCTGAAATAGTCCCCGCCTGGAGAACCGAATGGGGGACTATTTGACCTCCGGAAAATTTTACCCCAGTTGAACCCATGTCCGCATTTCTTGACGTTGTATTTTTACGGTGAAAGATCGTCACTCTTTCGACCAAGGTACCTTTTCGTCTGGCTTAACACCTTAGACTAGTCCGGCATGGGTAATCCTATCGGCAGCAATGGTACCGCCGCTATAGCTCTCGGGATCATTTAAGCACGCAAGTCACTCCACCACGACAAGGTAAAGATACCATGGCTGTTAAAAATGTTAAATAAAATATTTATGAAAAATCATATAAAACTTTGTTAGTTTCATTTATTAAATACATCGTGGATTTTCATCAGGTGAACACTAAATTAATTGATTACTTTCACTCTAAATAAATTACCTTTAAACATTACGTTTACACTTGAAGAGTAGGACATAAAGATCTAATAATAGAAAAACAAGTGAAAGCATATGTTATGCAGGAGTGGTAGAATTTGTGCAACTAAATTTAATATAATGATTATGCAGTAAAGTGGAACGTGTCTAATGACCGACTATTAGACTGTATGGCAGAGATTTGAGGAAACTTCTTGCGAGAGATTCGAGTAAAAGAGGATGAGATAAATCGAAAAGGGCAAAAAACAGTAAGGGTAGGAGCAAAGAAATGTTCTTGGAATCAACAGATAAAGAATCTTGATAGCCGTGATCAGATTCTCGGCTAAGCTGCTAGTTTTGTATCAAGAGCTGTAATTTGAGACATGAACTGTCATTTTTAGGACCGACTTCATGTATTTTTTCTTCTTTCACAACCTCTTTTACTATTTTCCAGGCTTTATAACTCGCTTTTAAGATATGAATAACATTTCTAGTTTCATTGAAGAAATTCTGTATACAATACATAATTTTAGAACACTATTCTAGCATCATATAGCAATAACAAATCATATTTTGTTTTAGGAAGTTCTTGCAGTCTTTAATGTTGAATTCAAGAATATCCGAACTGATTAGTTTCACGACACAATTATTAACGAATTACGAAGGAATCGAGCTATTCTATGCCACCGTATCACCTGTGACTGTTCGACCGAAGAACAAGTGACTACTAGTATCATGTTGACCAACGTGATAACACACGTTCCCGTTAGAGCCAATTGCGAATATGTTTACTCACATAAAATGGGATTCTATCCCAGGAGTCCATCTACATTAGTGGGCAAGTTAGGATGAGAAGATGGGCAAATTAGGGTGAGAAAATGGGCGAGTTGTAGCCTATACCATTTTAGTTCAGCGTTCATTTATTTGTGATAAGTTGGCTACACTGTCTGAGCAATGACTAACACGTATTTTACATTGCAAGTATGCTGATTTTAGGTTACTTTGAGCTCAACTTCACACTTGATTTTAAGTCATTTCTTACATTTATTTGGAAAAAAATCAACACACACACACACATATATATATTTCTCTCAGGCAATTATTCACATACTGCAACAATATATTGTGCGTTTTTCCTTTTTTAAGTAGAATGTATGTACGTTGAATGGTGGTATAGAATCCCCTAATGAAGAGCTATTGAAGATGTTCTCATGAAAAAAGTTTCGAAACATTTTTACGGGTATTTACATATCCTACCTAGTAGATACTGAAAATGATCTTGGATATATATATATATATGTGTGTGTGTGTGTTTGTGCTTGTGGTTGTGCTTGTGCTTGTATTTGTGTGTGTGTTTGTGGTTGTGCTTGTGCTTGTGTTTGTGTGCCTGCGCGCGTGTGTGTTTGTATGTGTCAACGCTCTAACAATTTTTGTTTTATCAGAACCAAACTTGGCATATAAATTAAAAAATAATTAACATCGAGTTCGTTAACCACCAAAATTGGACCATTAGGTATAAGAGTTCATCTGAAACGAAAATTTAAAAATCCTTCTAGCGGTCGTAATTTTCTATTTTTAACATCTAAACTGTATATCTTATTAAAACAAAACGAGGAGAGTATTCTCTACAAATCAGCGAAATCCAACCATTAGAAATGAAGGTTTATCTGAAATCTGAAATTAAAAATTCGCTCTATCATCCCCCATATTTGCTTCTTTAAATGTATACCATACAATTTAATTAACCCTTAAATTGACAGTGTATCCTATAAGATACTTTGATTTTTTTTTAAATGTTATTAAGCAATGGAAAAAAGAATCAGCAGATGTTTAAATGTATGTCAAATTACACAATAATATGCAGTACGCAATAACTTACAATTATACGTGGTTCTTTTTCACAGCACTTCCATATTTTTTTAATAAGCTGTCATCAGGAACTGAGTTTTTTCAATTTAATGAAATAAATACAGTAAAACTTATTTAATCCGGAACGTGAATAATGCGTAAATTGTCCAATGTGAACAAATTTATTGGTCCCGGATAAATAGTAGTAATTTTACGTGTATTTATTTTGTATAAAACGGAATCTGTCCAATGCGGAAACGAAAGTAGCCTATATTTCGACACAATTCATGACAAAAATGTATAACGCGGAAAGACATATAAATAAATTAGTTTCTACTTCATTGAATTTCTGTTAGGCCAAAAAAATGATAAGGAATGATTCCTGCCGCCGGGTGAACTAGAGATTTACTTGTACCTGAAATTTTATTTTGGCCTCACTGCACACCCGTTATGTGAAATACAGATACCTGTCTTACAAATAACCATTAAATTAGTATTAAGTTCCGAGACCAATCTTTCAGAATTATGAATTTATGAATTTATCCCTTATGAATTTACGGAATAAAGATAGCTAAAACGTATGTATCATTGTCATTAAACGAAAAAGTGAAAGTGATTGAAGATAAATCTCCAATTTCCGGACCGATGCTCCAAAGTCAAGCTCTAGCTGTTGCTAAATCCCTAGGGAATAATTATTCCAAGGCATCTTCAGGTTGGCTGGACAGTTTTAAAAGATGGCACAATGTAGTGTGGAATAAAATTTGCCGGGAATCAAAGGATGTGGAAGAAAGTATATTTAGTGAGTGGAAACCGAAACTGCATACTTTAATTTCAGGATACGGGCATAAGAGAGATTTTTAACACTGACAAAACGGGACTGTTTTTTTTTCGCGCGTTACCGTCGAAATCGCTCATAAATACTATACTTCACTTTTCAAAAGCAGCGGAATTACAATTAATCCAAGATACGTAAAAAGATATATATGGTACTCTATAATCTAGGATTATTAATAAGTTTTAGTTTTTTATAATGCGTAATTTTGTCTAATGCGGAAAAATTGACCTCGTGCGATTCCGCTTTGAGCAAGTTTTTTCTGTATATATTCCATGAATAAGCAAAATCAGACTATAAATTCGACTTGCTGAGGATTTCGCTTAGTTCGCGCAGTTCCTGCGTGACGGACCTTATATTTTTTAAACAATGTCAATTATTAGGAATTTCTGAATGTAATATTGAAGTGTCTTACCAATAACAAAATAGTATATATTTATCTAAAACCGGTTTAACAATGTAAACCAAGAGTGAGGTGAGAGAATAACACTGATTTGAGGGATGTGAAATATAGAGAATAATTGGAAAACATTTAACTCAGGATAGGGATGTATGACCGTGCGGCAATGGACCCCAGCGTTCGATAGTGCTAGTTAATTGTAGGCCTTATTTCTTTACTTATATGTATTAACGGAAAACATGATGCGCAGGTTTAAGCACGAAAGGCGCAAATAATGAGCTGGATTTCCGTTGTCAATTTGTGTTTTCGAATGTCACCCACTATACTTTTCACTAGGCGGTAGATGTGTTAATGTCAATTTACCTACCACTTCGGCAAATCACGTTACGTAGCCTACTTGCATTATGTACGAGATGGATATGTGGCGAGTAGTGTCAGGGTTTTTTATGCATTAAAATATAAGATTGCAATAGAGATATGTATATTAAAGAAATTTGAGGCCAACCGGAACCTTTATAAATATTATAATAATTACACATATATTATAGGAACATTTTATTCAACTGTTTGTGTGTGAAACCAAGATAAAAGACAGAAATCATACTTGCCATTATACTATTCAATTGTTTGTATGTGGACCCGTAACAAAATACAGTCATAAGTCTAACTTCTCATTATACTATTCAACTGTTTGTGTGTGAAACCAAGATAAAAGACAGAAATCTTTCTTGCCATTATATCAATTGTTTCTATGTGGACCGAAACAAAAGACAGTCGTAAGCCTAACTTCTCATTATACAATTCAACTGTTTGTGTGTAAAACCAAAACAAAAAACATAAGTCTAACTTCTCATTATAATATGTTGCAATCTTACCTTTTAGAACATAAAAATTCTGTCTCCAGTGATAAGTGTATGTGTTTATATAACGTAAGTGAGTTGTGCGAAGTACGATGATGATGATGATGATGATGAAGAAGAAAATGGAGCTTTTGTAACCTACCAGTAATGTCGGCACATATCTTCTGTCGAAAGACACCTGGCTTAAACGTCCACATTCGACAAACGATTTGCTATCGACAATAGGCCTACCACATATGATATCTCAACAAATATTTACAGCGGAGGTATTTCGAATTTAATCCGGGAATCTGGTGTACAAGCTAGCGATTAAATGTTGTACAACGCTGTCCTTTCTAATACCGATATTCAAATTGTTTCGGTTTATACAATTTACCCGCTAATCAAGAGGCAGGCCTGCCACCAACTGTGCTAGTTATTTAAATATTAGGCCTACACATTCTTACGTTACACATATTATCACTTAAATCTCAAGCACCAAACAAAAATTTAAAAGTCGTCGACGCGTTTCGATAACTAAACTATCATTATCAAGACTGAATACTGAATGAATACTAAATACAAGGTAAAATTGTACAAACAAAACAGCTAAAATTCCAAATTACATCATATAACATGTCTGACAATTATAAATTACTTATCGCTGGTTGAGTGGAAGAGAAGGCCTTATGGCCTTAACTCTGCCAGCTAAAATAAATCATTATTATTATTATTATTATTATTATTATTATTATTATTATTATTATTATTATTATTATCATCATCATGAATATAAAGAAAAGAGGATGCTGACCGGAACAGAGCCCTTGACATTGTTAATATTTTTCTAAGTTTTTTTTATAAATCTTCAAAGTTTTAAGAACGTCAAGGAATTTAACATTATTGAACGAATTAAGTCCACCGCTGTGGTCTCGAGGTAGCGTGCTGCCTTGTCACGCAGCGGGCCCGGGTTCGATCCGCAGTCGGGGCAGTTTTTCTGGGTGAGGTTTTTATCGGGGTTTTTCCTCACCTGTAAGGCAAATGTCAGGAAAACTTCAAGGCCCAAACGGTCCCCGAAATCATATGGCCATCATCATCATCATCATCATCATCCTTATCATCATCATCATCCTTGACCGGTGTGGAAAGCAACGGGAAGCTACCACACCTACAATCCCCAAGAATAAAGCTGGAAGCATTACATGAAAATGCTATGATTGCAGTGAAGGACCTGCCTTCGGGCAGAATTACTATGAATGGATGGAACGAATTAACTAGTCTAAGATTATTCGAATCAATAACATGAACACTATTAGAAATATGTTGATCAACCCCAGATTTGTCAGTTTTTTTAATGAGCAATATGCTCCTTGAGCCTAGATAAAACACATATTCTTGTTTGCCCCACATATATATCTTACCACAGTTCTGACGCCCCATCTCATAAATACCGGATTTAAAAACATCAACTTAATCTTTAGGATTACCAAGAACCCTGTTTAATGTAGGACCAGTTGTATAAATAAATTTAAGATCTAATCCTTAAGTGGTAAGTATAACATAATTTAACATCACAAAGAAATCCTACACATTAATATATTAGCTACGTATTCTTGTTCAAAATACCTTAAAATTTGATTGTCGATTTGATCTGAAAAACTAGATGATTGTTATATTGATTTTGATTATTATCGATGTGTACCCCACATATTTTCGCAACTCGCCTATAAATATACAACGGCATTTGATAAATAATGGCAAGACAGTTGTAAATCAGGGATCCTAGTGGTGACCATTGTAATCTTGTATGTTGTTGAACAGACTTTGTTGTATATACTAATCTGCGTTATTAAAAGTCTCGAAATAGCAATATTTGTGAATACATTCACTGTTTCCCACATTTAGTAAGTAATACCGCCTAAAAATATGTTCCCTAGAATTTATTTAGAAGGTGGAATGGAGAAAATGCTCGAACATCCACGAAATTCGCTGGATAGAGCCTTTGTGACTATGACTTATTCACAAAGATCAAAGAACCTCTACGAGGCATTCGATTTCAATCAAGACTTGATATCCAGAAAGCTCTGGATCCATCAGATGAGAGAGAGAGAGAGATCCAGAAATGGTGCTGCAGATGGAGTTCGTTATCTTCCAAGGATTTGAGAACTTATAATGACTTGACAAGAAACTATAAATGAAGTTCTCAAAAGTTTTTTTTTGTGCAATGCCACCTGTTTGTCATTCGACATTTCAGGTATTCTCTCCTGGCATTGGCGTATTGTCACCAACTTCTGAGGTTGGGGCGCCTGGAAGGCGGGGTTACGCTGCCCCAATGATATGATGGGTGATAACGATGGGTAATGATGCGCCAGGACCTCTCCTTATACCTAAACTTAATGTAATGAGGTGAATATGATATTGATGATAATGATGGCCAGATGATGTTCGGAGACCGTTTGGGCCTTAAAATATCCTGACATTTGTCTTACAGGTGAGGAAAAACCCCGAAAAAACCTCACCCAGGAAACTTGTCCCGAGCGGAGATCTAACCCGGGCCCGCTGCGTGACCTCAAAACAACAGCGGTGGGCAGTTTTCAAATGTAACCATTTTTTTTGTGATGTTATAACTTATAACAGTGTTGTCATTACTTATCGATCATAATTTGTTTTATTAGGAAATAAAACCAGAGGGAAAACGCCGAGTTGGTAAAGCAAGAATGAGGTGGGAGAATAACATTAACTATGATTTGAGGGAAGTAGATTATACAGGCGATGATTGGAAAACATTGGCTCAGGATAGGGATATATGGAGAGCTTATGTCCGCGCGGCCATGAACCTACTGGTTCGATAGTGCCAGTGAGTAAGTAAGTAATGTGCACTCAGTTGAGTATTAGTGGTGGGACAGGACACACACCCAGACCCAAGGTGGATATTTTAAAATCCCTTATCCCGCCGGGAATCGAACTCGGACGACGACGGACTTATCGATCATAATAATAGTTAAAGAAAATTCAAGACAATGTATTTAGTCGTGTCGGGACTAGAACTTCGTATACAAATTAGGAAGTTGTATTTCTTATAGTAATTTACGTTGAAACATTCGTTCATTTCAATTACAAACGAAATATGAAAAGATAGTTAATAGTAAATAGGAACATGGTAATAAAATTCCAGTTCCTCTTTTACTTGACCAATGAGAAACATAAGTCTCCAGTGAATTTGCCTTACCCGGAGATTCCAATTTGGAACTACGGAGTACCTAATTACAAGTCATACTAGTTTTTGAATGAACAAACGAAATCTATACACACAGTTATTTTAGAACTATAAGTAAAGCCTGGACTTGATTTATTTTGCTTTTACAATTTTTATATGATAAGGCACTTGCTTTGTTGCTGTAATATTCTAAATTAAGACATTTCATTTACAAATACCTTTCGTGAAATGTCTTGCGATTTGTCTTTGAAGTTATAAATTACCAGCGTATTTCTTTCATTTTATATAAATATAATAAAAAATTGTGGTATTCATGGAGCTCTTTCAGTAACGAATATTAAGGAAACATATAGAAAGTTTTATTCAAAACAGGACCATAGAATCAAAACACACAAATAAAACATGATTTATAGAGAGAATTCGGCTGCTTTTCTTTTGAAATCTATTCAAAGTCGGAGAAAACTTTATTTTATATTAAGACACAAAGACTTAACAAAAACTTCAAAGAAGAATGAAACGTCTATTTTATAACGACGATGGTCGCCAAAATTAAAATTAGACAAAGAATAACTATAAAAAGTAAAAATATTAATTTAATTAGATTGAATTACATCCGTATAGAAATTAAATGTCATAATGTAATGAAGATGGACTTTCGCTCATAGGAAACATGCGTTTCTTTGATTTATCCAAAGTTCAACCCCTGTTACATTTCAATGAATGTTATAGGACTAAAAAAAATATATTAGAAATTTAGAAAGCAAAAGTTTGCAGTGCTTTTCATGTTTTTGAATTTATCTTCTAACGACTAAAATGTAAAAGTAACTGAGAAAATAAATTACTGTAATCACATTTCAAGCGAGGAACCTGATCAAAGAAGATTACTTTATCTCTTCTCTACTAGAAGGATTTCTGGATCGTTGTACACTGTTTTCCGCTTATAATAGTATAATAAAGTGAATAGCTATGATCACTAAAGTAATAAGAAACTTTTAATACCTTTATCAGCCTCAATAATAGAATGATCAAGTTAACGCTAAGTAAAACCAATTTAATAATGAATTAAACCGCATAAAAGCCCTGGCAATAAAACAAAAAAATGAAGTAACGAATATAACTAAACTTAACAAAGAAGCATATAAATAAATAAAATAGGATAACCCTAACATATACAGGAAACGAAACCATAAAACTAGCCAACAATAAAAAAACATGGTAAAAACATAAGAATAGCACATAAAGCTAATAAAAAAATTAAACAACATTATCGCGGTGTACTAGTGGTTATGTTGATTGCCTCTGGTTCTGAGTGTCGCGATTTCAAACCTAGCCTAGGTCGTTGAATTTTTTTAGGACGGGAAAATCCAAGGAGCAAGTCCTCCGGGAGTGACTTTAAGACGTGGGTCTCGAATCTGAAAATTTCCAGGCTCGTAAAAATCCATAAGCCTGAACTAAAAGGCATCTAACAAAATTTACCGATCTCAAACATCCTAGCAATAAGTTAGTTGTCTGCTAGATGTCTCATTGAGCCGATGTGTTGACCGTATGCCACCCATTACATCTTTCAGCAAATAAGGTAACTAAAAAATGAACTTGATCTATTAACTCCTGACAAAAGAGAGGCTATGACTCAACATTGAGTTACGCCATCAATCACATATCAAATAAGATAGAAGGCGCCAATATATATATATATATATATATATATATATATATATATTATATAAAAACAACAAAAGAGTATTTAAACTTAAGTGTAATATATGTATATATATATATATATATATATATATATATATATATATATATCCATCCATAGTAATTCTGCCCGAGGGCAGGTCTTTCACTGCAATCATAGCATTTTCATGCCATGCTTTGCAGCTTTACTAGGGAATTGTAGGTGTGGTAGCTTCCCGTTGCTTTCCACACCGGTGAAGGATGGTGATGATGATGAGATGATAATGGTAAGGATCATGATGACGATGATGGCCGTATGATTTCGGGGACCGTTTGAGCCTTAAAGGTTTCCTGACATTTGTCTTACAGGTGAGAAAAAACCCCGAGAAAAACCTCACCCAGAAAAACTGCCCCGACCGGGGATCGTACCCGGGCCCGCTGCGTGACAAGGCAGCACGCTACCTCGAGACCACAGCGGTGGACATATATATATATATATATATATATATATATATAGTTTTATTTTTAGTTTTACCTTAGCCTGTCATTTTTCTTTGGGATGGATGTATTATTTTTATTCCTTATGCCTTGTACGTTCCATGTTCCAATTAGCAGAGTTCGTTTCCGTGGCTTGATTCGTCTTCCTTTTAATCTGACCGGCTTATCTGTATTAGGTTTTTTACCATTGCAATTTTTTTCTGATGGGAGGGAGCTGGCCTACCGCATCAACCCCCAACCTGGAGGACCAGGGATTTTTTTTCAGGTGTCCATCCTTAGATCAGTTGCTTTCACTACAGCTAAGAGCCTGATCTGCCCTTTAGGAAGAATTTGACAGAAAAGATAAGATGAAGTGATCCCCTCGGCCTCGAATACTCTAATACTATCGGGGTCGGAAAACAACAAGTGTTCAGTCCAGAGAGACTGGATAGGAAAGATAAAAAAGAGATATGGTATGGAAGTGGAAGTAATACCATATCGGTCAATATTTCACCATGCTGACCAGTGCAATTGGTGAGTAGCCCATCCCGCCCGTTCACCACATAAGTTATACGTATAAGTTATATGGTTACTAACAGCTGCACCACGTGAAGGTGGGATTGGACACTAGGAAGATGTGCAGGACGGTTCCTCTAAGTCTTAGAATTTAAAGCAATTAGAGGCTCTCCTTCCTCTTAGCATCTTCCCTTTTACAACCATACTTACTTACTCACTGGCACTATCGAACCCGTAGGTTCATGGCCGCGCGGACATAAGCTCTCCGTACATCCCTATCCTGAGCTAATGCTTTCCAATCATTCCCTGTATAATCTACTTCCCTCAAATCATAGTTAATGTTGTCCTCCCTCCTCATTCTTGGTCTACCAACTGGGCGTTTTCCTTCTGGCTTTCCTACAAGAAGTTTCCATGCACGTCTTTCATTCCCCATACGCGCAACATGTCCTGCCCATCGCAGTCTACGAGACTTAACTGTTCTTATTATATCTGGCTTCCTATAAAGACCATGTAGTTCATTGTTATGTAGTCTTCTCCATTCACCTGTCTGTTCATCTCTCTTTGGTCCAAAAATTTTCCTAAGAACTTTATTCTCAAATACTCGTAATCTCCTTTCCTCTCTTAAAGTAAGAGTCCATGTTTCGCACCCATATAATATAACTGGTAGAATAATAGTTTTATATATTTTCAGCTTAACGTTTTTTGAAAGGAGTTGGGACATCAAAAGTCTCTGCAATGCATAATAGCATGCATTTCCAGAATTGAGCCTATGTTTAATTTCTTTGAGCATCTCATTCATATTTGTGAGTATTGTTCCTAGGTATTTGAATTCAGTCACTTCCTCAAAATTTCCCTCATTTGTCATTAGCTGTCCATTTCCATTATATACTGAATTTCTACGTGTGACCATATATTTAGTTTTACTGATATTTACTTCCAGTCCTAATTCTTAGTGTTACTCAATAGTGTGTGCGTGTTGGCCTTTAGTATCTCCTCGCTATCGGACAGTAGTACTACATCATCAGCATAAACTAACAGCTTATTAATACCATTGAGTTGTAAGCCTTCCTCATTCTCTAAAGATTTAATGGCATGCTCTAGTACAAAATTAAATAGTAGAGGAGATAGTGCATCTCCTTGCTTCAACCCATTCTGGATTTCAAAAGTGTCTGAAAACTGTTTGCCTACACGCACCCTACTCTTTGAGCCATTTAGACAAATTTGTATAAGTCTAACTAACTTTTTAGGAATTCCGAACTCCAGCAAACCATTAACAACAAAAACAAATAAGTACCTTTTGGCAACGGAAATGGATTTTTATACGAAGGGCCGCAAGAATTTCAAGAAGAGAAAAAAATAGGAACTCAGTTATAAGGGAGAAAATGAAGATTGAAGACACTATTTTAGATTATATTAAAACTCAGCAATTAAGATGGTACGGACATGTCCAGCGAGTGGAAGAGGATCGACTACCAAAATCTGTTTTGGAATGGAAACCTGAGGGAAGACCTAAAACCTCCTGGAGTCAGGGAATATGTTTATACATGAAGGAGAAACATCTACAACCAGGAGATTGGATGGACCGACAAAATTGGCTATTAGGAATCGAACGATGTCAAAGACATTAATCAACCGACGATATATAGCCTATAGGACGAGCCATTAGAAATTTTAAAGCATGATATAACGAACACTTCAATGACTTCAAAATCAGCGGAGGGAATCAAGCTTCGCCAAGCACGTTAAAAGCACAGGTAAACAACTCAACACTATTGACAATACGCATTCAATAATAATCAGAATATGGTAACATTAATGTAAGCATCCTAGAGGAAATAAAAATATTGAAAGAAACGAGTAATGACAACCTGCTAAACGAGAACACGTCCTGCCAGATCAATCCATTGTACAACATGTTTTTAAAACACAATCGGTACCCAACAGAACAGCTTTGAAAATTTAACTAATTCCGAAAGGCCTAGTTGAATATTTTAAACAGTTTTAATTTGTTGAGGACGATCGTTAACACAGGCACAATTTTTATTGTTTTAAGTATTCAATAAGAATTGGCCCTATATATATTTATATAGGCTATAAAAATTCACCATGCTTCTGTTCGTGATTTATAGACTTATAAACCGCTCAACAGATCTTCATGAAATTTTGTACAGGTTTTCGGTTACAGCGCGTATTCAGCCGCCATCTGTTATGCTCTAAAAATATAAGGCGTACGAGTTAACCTGGAATGAAAATGTAAATATCGCTCCAGCAGTCGCAATTTTCGATAATTCACAACGAAACTTAGTATATGCTATTACAGTATACAGAGAAAGATATTGTCCAACCTCAGCGACATCCAACTGTTAGAAGTGGGGAGTTTACCTAAAATCCGAAATTAAAAATTGAGTAGCAACCATCATATTTGGTTCGCGCAATGTATACCATACAATTTAATTAACCTCTAATTTTCAATATATATATATATATATATTTATTTATTTATTTATTTATATACATTTATATTTAATTTATTTAGACGTAGCAGCGCACGCCGAGTAATAGCTAGTATATATATATATATTATTATATATATATATATATATAATATTATATGTGTGTGTGTGTGTGTGTGTGTGTGTGTTTTGTGTGTTTTGTGTGTGTGTTTGTGTTTGTGTTTGTGTGTGTGTTTGTTTGTTTGTTTGTTTTGTGTGTCTGTGTGTCTGTGTGATTGTGTGTGTGATTGTGTGTGTGTTTGTGTGTGTGTGTTTGTGTGTGTGTTTGTGTGTGTGTTTGTGTGTGTGTGTGTGTGTGTGTGTGTGTTTGTGTGTGTTGTGTGTGTGTGTGTGTGTGTGTGCGTGTGCGTGTGCGCGTGTGCGTGTGTATAAAGTTAGTCCTCCGCTGTGGTCTCGAGGTAGCGTGCTGCCTAGTCACGCAGCGGGCCCGGGTTCGATCCCCGGTCTGGACAGTTTTTCTGGGTGAGGTTTTTATCGGGGTTTTTCCTCATCTGTAAGACAAATGTCAGGAAATCTTTAAGACCCAAACGGTTCCCGAAATCATATTATGGCCGTCATCATCATCCTGCACCGGTGTGGAAAGCAACGGGAAGCTACCACACCTACAATTCCCTTGTAAAGCTGCAAAGCATAGCATGAAAATGCTATTATTGCAGTGAAAGACCTGCCCTCGGGCTGAATTACTATGGATATATATATATATATATATATGTGTGTGTGTGTGTGTGTGTGAAATGAATTGCTACAGAAATTGAAAACTGTGATCTGTTTGTACCTTAATTTCTAAAAAAAAAAAAAAAAAAAAAAAAAACCTCAACGTGGCTTCCATTAGTGGCATGGTAAATGTGTAACCGGTATTCAACTTCGACCCAAGTGTTTTGAAACATCTGTGGTGTTATATTGTTGATAGAAACAAAAATTATTTCTTGTAAATCTCTAAATCAAGTACTGGGGTGTCATGCATATATCCTCCTCAACAAACTCCCATAGGAAAAATTCACGTGATGTTAGGTCAGGTTATCTGGTAGGCCATTTAATGTGATCCAGCTTGCAGCAATCATTTTTTTAAGGGATTATCGTCTTGCCGTGTGACATATTAATTTTCAAGTTGTTCTCTTTTCTGGATTATCGATGACTCGCTGTCAATATCCTTGAGAAAATCCAGATAATAATAGAAACCGAGAACGCACAATTACTTAATGAGAGCACACCGAGTGACCTGAACACTTTTACAAAATCCTGACCAGCAACAGTTGGTACCATTTCAGAAGCAGAAGATGAAACATATGTTCCGAAAGGCCTCTTGAATATTTGACAGCATTTAATAGTTGATTACTATTGTGAACTCTTATACCAATTTTATATTTTTTGCACCTTTATGGTGATCTCAAAGGTGTTTTGTAATGAATTTTAAAAAGTATGATATATATTTTTTGCGCGATAGTGTGTTTTGTCGTACTTACTGCAATGGTGATCATGATTGAAAGTTCAACTTCCCACATTTCAAGGGTATCAACTTAAATATCTATAGGCCTATACTGTAATATTAAATATTACAAACCTCGTGCGGGAAGTAAAACTACTGCCTTTGACGTATAATACGTACAATATAGGCGTATGTACAAAAATGTATCCAAAAGCTAGTGTTAATATACATTATTCGAAACAAATCACTGCATTTTAAATGAACTGAACTTTATTTTAAACAATATAAAACAATAAATACGTACTTGCCGACATTATATGACCTATTGGTGTCACGGTCTGCTGTATTATCAACTAATAAACGTTGCCCACTCTGTTAACGTTAGTAAGTTGTTTATAATGAACGCAAATATTTCCAACGAAGATGTTATTATTTTACTATTATTTATTATTTTTAAAACACCATCGCCCAAAAAATAATGTACAACGTACTTTTGAGAAGTATTTTACAGAATCTCGGGAATTAAAAACATCGCTATCGCTCGGTTTTTAAACATTTCCTGGCTTCTGTAAAAACCACTTCCCAATCTCGCATCTTAATACACTATTAACAACTTTCTCGTAACTAAGTTCGAAAATATAAAAATGCTTTATAGTAAATATTATATGTATGCTGTAAGAAATTGTGTCGATATGGAATAACCATGTTTGAAGGCTGGAAAGAATTGTTAAATTTGAAGTTCCATTTATTGATTCTAAAAGCAACTAAAACCAACAGTTTTCACAGTACGTGTTCGATTGACGATTAAATTTGCAGGAATTGTCTGTAGAAGCATGCTGAATAAAATATTGAATTTCCCCAGATTCCCTGAGGCAGCAGCCATTTAACGGGAAGGAATTTAACAAATAATAAGCCTGAGAATTCAGCCGTTTTTTTACTGATTCCCTGTGGAAAGAGGATAAATTGCTTCAGAGTAGGAAGAAATTGTTGAGCTCTGTAATTGAACCCGGATTATTAAGGGGGATTAGTTACCTCTAGAGACAGACTTTGTAACTGGTGTCATCTCTCTTCCAGGGACATGTAATTTGAGGACTTGTTTTTATCGTTTGGTTTTAGAGTTTTAAAGAGTCAGTCAGAAATATACGAGTAGGGGTAGAGTTCACCGACAACCTTTCAAACCTTATGTAGGAATATTAACTGAATATTTTCGTAGCCTATATAAAATGTATGGTTTTTCAGGATATTGTTACATTAATCTGACTATTTAACTCATGTCCCAAATGGGAGTTAATGACCAATCACATTTCAATGATTCTTGATTTACAACCAATCACAGTCGTGTTTCGCCTCGAATTTATCAACTAAAGTTTATCATATTAAAGAGAGCGTTTCCTTTTTAACATTCTGTATAGGTCATAGCATTATTTTGCAGTGACTGACTCTCCAAGAAATACGGCTACCAGACTGTATATATAGTGCATGAATGTCAACAGATAGAGCATGTGGGAGATAATATAAAAACGTTTGTAGCAATTCATTATACTACAACAAAAGAAACCGCTGTTTGCACTTTCTTAAACGAATTATTTTCCAGGAAATGACATTGCAGAAAAATATATTTGACATATTTACATCATAGGGCATCAGAAATTAATTAATTAATTAATACCTATAAGTAGTAGCAGTATTGAAATGTTCTGAAGGTCTTGATTTGTCATCATTCACTTGTTAATACATATAATGTTGGTTATAAATTTCTCCACTAGGGTGCATTATTACAATGTTGCGATCCTTTGGCAATAAGTAATATGATCTGGTTGCAGTGATGAACAAAAGAAGCAAATGAAGCGTACCAATCGTTTCTCATTTGTTTTCAAACATCGCTGTTTACATTAAATATATAAATATTTAAAAATACCTATAGTTAAATAATGATTTGTGAGTAAACAGCTTAATTGTATTCGTTAAATAGTCCTAACAAATGCCATTCTTGATTTCCAAATTCTCTATATAAATTCACTCCCCATTTCGTGAGTCGTGAATTTATTGATAATTTGGAAATCACTCGTGGCATTACTTATGATAATATATTGCACAAGTATTGAAGTTGTCGGGTGTGTTAGTGTTTCATAGACCTAAACTTGATTTGTTACATTCGTGCTGTGAAACATCAACAATGAAACCAGATATATCAACAGTTAAGACTCACAGACTGTGATGGGCAGGGCATGTGACGCGAATGGGGGACGAAAGAGGGGCGTGGAAGCTATCTTAGGATTGAGGTGGCAAAGTATTAATCTTGATTTGAGGGAAGTAGATTATGCAGGGAATGATTTGAAAACATTAGCTCAGGGTAGGGATGTACGGAGAGCTTATGTCCGCGCGACCACGAATCTACGGGTTCGATAGTGCCAGTGAGTTCTGAGTTAGAAACATATGCTACGAAGCAGGTACAATTTTGAAAGTATTGCATGAATAATAAGCCAAGGACAAATCTGATGATTATCACTTGTAAGCTGTATTACGGTAGCCAGAGGCGCAAGGCTCGCCTCTCACCGCTGGGGTCCTGAGATCGAGTCTCGGTCACTCCACGTGGGTTTCGTGGTGGACAAAACGGAGATTGGGCAGGTTTTTCTCAGGATTTCTCCCGTTTTCTCCTGCCACAAATTTCGTTCCACCATTTCTCCATACTCATCTCATCCATTTCGTTTAATTTCATTAATCCGCCTCTGTGACGGTGCGTCAATAGTGATGGCCAGCACTCTTGTAGTTCACAGACCTCTATAAACATAGGGGCTTCAACTCATCTCATCCCTCGATCCGACCCTGAGTTGGACACGAGTTGAGGATTTTATGTTTATTACGGTAGCCAGCATTATGCTTTCTGCAATTAATTACGATATTAATTTTTCTAGATTGTTTTACTATGTTATATGCTCTGCCGTCGAACGCCGGCCAGGACATCCGAGAGTCCGAAGAGACGACCGCCCGCGAAGGTCGGCCCACTCCGCGGTCTTCTCCCGGGCCTTAGACCGGAGCGATCCAACGGGTTAGACTATTAAAAGAACACTACAAACAAAAACAAGAGAAACAATGCTAAAGTTTTATAAGGTAATGGCAGTTCCCATTGTGACATATGGATCAGAGAATTGGGCCATGAATAGATCAGACAGAAGATTACTAGAAACATCATAGATGAAGATGATCTTGAAGAAGCTACGTGAATACATCAGAGATGAAGTTCCTCAGATACGTTGCAGGATATACTCTAAGAGACCACATTCCTAGTGAAACAATTAGGCAAGAACTCAAAATGTTTAATCTAAATGAAAAAATACAAAACTATAAACAAAAATGAACATATTTTAAGAATGGACTCTTCTAGGCTAACAAAACAAACACCAAGCACAGTTGTACCAACCTCAAGGCTATAGAGATGTGGGACGTCCTAGAAGACGATGGGAAAATGAATTCTGAGAGCGGAACAGGCCGACGGCCTAACATGAAGATGATGTTTTAATATGTATTATTAAGAAGGTAACGTACATCCAATGTGTACATAGTTATAAGGGGATTTTCAAACAAAACTAAAACTAAACTCCACGGCGCGACAGGCCTACCAACCACCTGCTGGCTTCCTATACACATGCGCTAATCACAGAGGTAGACGATCATATGGCGTCTAGCCAGTGTAGAGGTGACATATGGTCAGCACATTGTGTCCCTCAGCCATTATAGCTAGCTTTCTCAACCTGGAGTCGCTACTTATTGTAGCTACCCAAATTCCTCACGATGCTGGGTCAGCTCTAGTCCCATACTGACAGAAATTTCATGAGAAAATTTCTTCTCCAATCAGGACTCGAACCAGCGCATAGTCCCATAGCTCTCTAGCCAAGGCAATTCGATGCCTTAACCATTCGGCTACGGCGCGGGGGAATCTAAACCCCAAAACAATATTTGAAAAAGTTAAGAACTTCAATCTCTTGTACCGACGTTTTATTTCAATGCATTCTCACAAAAAGCCAATTGACGTTGTCACAATAGTTTATTCAAACAAATGCTTGTTCCTAATTGTTTCCCACGTTAAAATTCGACTCTATACACGAGTGCACTTCATTAGTGTTCTTTCGGTTATTTGTTTTCCCATAACTAACTATCATTTTAATAATTACTGGAATGTCCCTTAATGATTATTTTCTTAATTTCATACTCTTGTTTTTTCATCTTTTTAATATCTGCCTCCTTCATATCTCTTTTTTTTTAACCTTTACCGTTCCTCCAATTGGTTGTTATCCTCATGGCATAAAACAATATTTTCTTCGGCTTTCCCCTAATTGGATGTTTGCTTTCTTAAGTTTCATTTGTTTATTTATGTTATCCAAATCTCCCTCTTCCAATTCCTATCATCCATTATAGTTCTGATATAAGTTTTCCATTTCCATCTTTGTCTGCCACGTTTATTTCTACCAGGAGGTGATCATTGGTATATATTTCTTTGGCCATCTTTCATCTCTCATTCTTTGTACATGGCCACATACCATTTAAGAGTTTGATTTTCAATCCTCTTATCAGATGTGACATTCATTTCTCTCCAAAGCAATTAATTTCTTATTTTATCCTGTCTTGTTTTCTGAAGGACATAAAAACCTAGTGTTATTTAATTTAATTTAATTTGAATTCCCACTATAATAATAATAATAATAATAATAATAATAATACATTTTATGCCACCAGGTTGTATTTTATAACATTTGTGGCTTTATCCCCTGGCATTGGAGGAATCGTTATCCATTTCTTAGGTTGGGGCACCTGGAAGGCGGAGTTACGTTACCCCGATGATATGATGGGTGATAAATGATAACGAAGCGCTAGAAGAGCCCTTAACATAAACTTAACCTAAATTCCAGACCATGGCACAGGAATAATTCCCTTTAAGGAAAAGCTCTTGTGGTTTGACCGGGAATCGAATCGAACGGGACTTCATGTATTGTAGTTAGAAATCCTGATCACTAACCCGTGAGGCTAGTAATATAATAATGTAATAACATAATAATAATAATAATAATAATAATAATTAATAAAGCAAGGCTACAAGTAGATTATATTTATTTTGAGTATCTAAAAAAGTGTCCATCAAACTGATTGTTCAACTTCCTGTGATTTGAGGAGTATTTGGTACAAGAGGACAGGGGAAAATATACGTAGATTAATTGTATTGCATTCATCTAATATTAGTTTTCTTGTCGACATTTACTTCTAATTATACGTATCTCTCTGATGGTACCAGAAAAATAAACTCTCGATTTTAGTTACAGTATGATGCTGAAACAGACGATATCGGCACCGCAGTTATTATCTTAGGTTCCACTCCATTATTTACAATTCTGTGTTATATTGGGACAACAAAGTAGTAATAGGGATTTATTAGACAAAAAGTAAAATAATTACAATATTATTTACAAATATGGGTCGCACGGGCAGTAAGCCGTACGTACTGTTGTCAGTCCGTTACAATAAAGTGATAATTGGTAATAGTATAAAGAAAAAACAACATTACAATTGGTAATAGTATAAAGAAAAAACAACATTACAATTACATAAAGAAAAAACAATAATATTACAATTACATAAATAATACAATAGCATTATACATTAATTAAGTTATGTATATTTATTAAGAATTAATGGTATTGCATTTTGACAACATATATTTATTCATGTATGAGTGTTGTTCTTATTTTCCGCGTTTTGTCCAGAAATTTACCCACGTTTATCCAATTTTCGGATTTACCAATAACTCGTAGCATGCCAATCTTTCCCGATTTGAATTTAGAAATATTTCCGGTAATAACTGACGTCTCCAATATTCTAAATCATCACATTTTCCTAATATATGTATCTCATCTTCAAAGTTCCCGCACATTGGACATACCGTGATCGTCGCTAATTTTTAGAAATTTCCAAGCCCCTAAGCCTAAACCAAGCAAGCCCTGATCTCTCTTTAAATCCTAGGTTGAGTATATAAGGACAACAAAGTAATATACAGTGGTGTACGAATATATGATCTTGTTGCAGGGGTGTGTGGCAGTGATCAGCCTTACGTGGGTGACGTCAGTTACATTGTTTGCTGTGATGGTGCTACCACGCGGTGGTTATTACTTCAACCCCACAGGTCTACTGGCGTGTGATCCGTTCTTCTCTCGCGCCAGTTTGAGAATCCTGTCCTCTTGTATGTTTTACTTCCCCACCACAATGATCCTCATGTATTGTTACGGATCAGCGTTTCATGTTAACAAGCTGAGGCTCAAGAGGGTCGTCTGTTCGGCCGTCACAACGCCGGACGAGGTTCCTACCCCAAACATGGAGAAGGTAAGAATATAATTCCTTTCGTTCTAATGTTAACTTGAAATTGCAGCTAATATTGCGTTATTCTATGTCATCGTGCCACATGTGAATATTCAATTGAAGAAGTGATTTTTAGCGTCGTGTTGGCCACTGTGATAACACATGTTCCCACTAGAACTAACTGCTGACATCTAACTCTTTGCTCACATATTTTTTTTATATATATATATATATATATATATATCCATCCATAGTATTTCTGCCCGAAGGCAGGTCCTTCACTGCAATCATAGCATTTTCATGCTATGCATGCAGCTTTACTAGGAAATTGTAGGTGTGGTAGCTTCCCGTTGCTTTCCACACAGGGGAAGGATGATGATGAAGATGATAATGAGGGTGATAACGATAAGGATAATGATGATGGCCATATGATTTCGGGGACCGTTTGGTCCTAACGTTTTCCTGACATTTGTGTTACAGGTGAGGAAAAACCCCGATTAAAAAACTCACCCAGAATAACTACCTCGACCGGTGATCGAACCCGGGCCCGCTGCGTGACAAGGCAGCACGCTCCCTCGAGACCACAGTATATATATATATATATATATATATATATATATATATATATATCCCATCCATAGTAATTCTGCCCGAAGGCGGGTCTTTCACTGCAATCATAGCATTTTCATGCTATGCTTGCAGCTTTACTAGGGAATTGTAGGTGTGGTAGCTTCCCGTTGCTTTCCACACTGGTGACAGATGATGATGATGATGGCCATATGATTTCGGGGTCCTTTTGGGATGTATAGCCTACTACCTAATACCACGTGTGCGCCGCTACGCCTAAATAAATGAAAATTAATGTACTTCTATGTTTAGTAGAATAAGAAAAGGAATAATTTATATCGTAATTATTTTAGATAGATACTCCGTGCTGTATACCCGGCGTTGTCCGGGAATCTACTCATCCCGATCTTCTTGGCATAAATGAGCTGAAAGACAAAAATTAATCTACTTCTTATGATTAGGATAATGATGATGTAGGCCTAAGTAAAATGAAAAATAATTATAAATGTATATCGTAATTATTTTAAGATTCCCCATGCTGATTACCTGATGTTGCCCGGGAATCTACTTATCTCGATCTTCTTGGTATTCATCATAGTAATTCTGCCCGAGGGCAGGTCCTTCACTGCAATCATAGCATTTTCATGATATGCTTGCAGCTTTACTAGGGAATCGTAGGTGTGGTAGCTTCCCGTTGTTTTCCACACCGGTGAAGGATGATGATGATGATGATGATAATAATGATAATGGCCATATGATTTCGGGGACCGTTTAGGCCTTAAAGTTTCCTGACATTTGTCTTAAAGGTAAGGAAAACCCCCGATAAAAACCTCGCCCAGAGAAACTGCCCCGACCGTGGATCGAACTCGGGCCCGCTGCGTGACAAGGCAGCACGCTACCTGGAGACCACAGCCGTGGACCTTCTTGGCATAAATGAGCTAAAACACAAAAATTCGTTATTGTGAGCTATCCGTAAAGAATACCCGCCATGTGCTGCTATGCTTGCGCAGGAATCTACGTACTTGTCTCGATCTTCTTGGCATCAATGAAATACAAAAATGGTTATTGTGAGTTATCGGTAAGAGATAAACATATGCTGTCGTGGATTTTTTTTTGTAGAGCTTTTTGAGATATTCAATTGTGTACATTAATTTTATGTATATGTTATGGTTTAGGCAGCATAAGCCATTTAAGCGTCCAAAGAATTATTTTTTCATGTTTTCCACTACAAAGGGCGGTTTTTAAGGGTGTAGGAGTTGAGTATCACAACTCTCTTATAGCCTATGTTCATTCCAGAAATCTCCTCAACATTTTGCAAAAAGCCTCATCACAATCGGATCAACGGTATGGCCGCGCATAAAGTACAAACATTCATGTTTATATATTAGATGTGCTATTATGCATAGCAGAGACTCTTGATGTCCCAACTCCTTTCAAAAAACGTTAAACTGAAAATATGTAAAACTATTATTCTACCAGTTATATTATATGGGTGCGAAACATTGACTCTTACTTTAAGGGAGGAAAGGAGATTACAAGTATTTGAGAATAAAGTACTTAGGAAGATTTTTGGACCAAAGAGAGATGAACAGACATGTGAATGGAGAAGACTACATAACAATAAACTACATGGTCTTTATAGGAATCCAGATATAATAAGAACAGTTAAGTCTCGGAGACTGCGATGGGCAGGACATGTTGCACGTATGGGGAATGAAAGACGTGCATGGAAGCTTCTTGTAGGAAAGCCAGAGGGAAAACGTCCGGTAGGTAGACCAAGAATGAGGTGGGAGAATAGCATTAACTATGATTTGAGGGAAGTATATTATACAGGGAATGATTGGAAAGCATTAGCTCAGGATAGGGATGTATGGAGATCTTATGTCCGCGCGGCCATGAACCTATGGGTTCGATAGTGCCAGTGTGTAAGTAAGATACATATATTTCTCTCAGATAATGATTCACACACTGCAACAATAAATTGCATGTTTTTTCCGTTTTTTATTTGAAATTATGTTTGTGGCGTGGTGGCATAGATTTCCCTGCTATTGTGTTAAATTAATGCTACAGTGATAAAAGGAACAGAGATTTTTAGTAAATTTAATCAAGTGAAATGTGTCTTTATGGTAAACAGCTTTTAACGTTTCTAATGTTTGCTATTTCTGCTACGAAACTTAAGGCGATGCCCCAGGGAGTGATCTACTTCTCATACCAATGAGGACATGTTTTTCATATCGAGTGATTTATTAACTTCTCACATATCTCTTTCAATCACAGAGGTAGATGATCAACAGCCAGTGTAGGGGTGACATGTGGTTAGCATGTCGAGTCCCCCAGCCGTTATAGCTGGTTCCTCAACCTGGAGCCGCTACTTATTGTAGCTACCCAATTGCCTCACGATGCTGGGTGGGCACCGGTCCCATTCTGGCCGAAATACCATGAGAAAATTTCTTCCCCCATGGAGACTCGAACCAGCGCAAGTCCCGTAGCTCTGCGCCAAGGCTTCCTACCTTAACCGCTCGGCTACGGCGCGGGAACTTTTTTAAGCCTTGGCGCAGAGCTACGGGACTTGCGCTGGTTCGAGTCTCCATGGGGGAATAAATTTTCTCATGGTATTTCGGCCAGTATGGGACCGATGCCCACCCAGCATCGTGAGGCAATTGGGTAGCTACAATAAGTAGCGGCTCCAGGTTGAGGAACCAGCTATAACGGCTGGGGGACTCGACATGCTAACCACATGTCACCCCTACACTGGCTGTTGATCATCTACCTCTGTGATTGACACATGTGGATGTGAAGGGCCAGCAGCAGGCTGGTAAAAGGGCAACCGCTGAAAAGTGGAAGACCCTCAATCGGAAGGAAAATTTTTGGAGCAAAGAGAGATGAACAGACAGGTGAATGTAGAAGACTGCATAACAGTGAATTACATGGTCTTTATAGGAAGCCAGATATAATGAGAACAATTAAGTCTCGGAGACTGCGATGGGCAGGACATGTGGCACGAATGGGGAATGAAATACGTGCAAGGAAGCTTCTTGTAGGAAAACCAGAGGGAAAACGCGCAATTGGTAGACCAAGAATGATGTGGGAGAATAACATTAACTATGATTTGAGGGAAGTAGATTATACAGCGGATGATTGGAAAACATTGGCTCAGGATAGGGATGTATGGAGAGCTTATGCTCGCGCGGCCATGAACCTACGGGTTCGATAGTGTCAGTGAGTTAGTTATTTTATTTTGTGACTTTTTACCTCAACGGAATTTTCATCATCATCATCATCAACAACAAGGATTAAGCCCAATAGCCTGTTCCGATCTGATTATAGGTCGAATTGGTCCTTCCATCTCTTCAATGGTCCTCCCAACATTCTTCTCCCTTTTGGTTTATAATTATACATTCTTCTTGGTATGCGCTGTTCATTCATTCCTAATACGTGCTAAGATAAGCATTTGATAATATTTTATTCTTTCACAGAGATTAAATATATTAAGTTCTGTTCTTATATCTTCGTTTTTCTTTTATCGGTTCTTTGAATTTTAATATGGATTTTATCAGTATTGAATTACAATCAGAGGTAGTTTTTTTTATTAAAAGTTTACCTTTCTCTGCCCCTTCACAAATCTTTCCTTAAAACGGATTCAATCGTTTGTGACATTCAGCAGTTATTCGTAGCTAACTTTTACTTTCCTATTGGCTAAACAAATCGATCTGCTTTTGATAACGAACGTATTCTTTTTCTCTTCATTGTAATGTGAAAACGTAATTTACGACCTTACTGACTTTCTGGCAACTGTTCTCTTTTCTTCTAATTTCCAACTTTTTTTATGTTGCCAACGAATGATTTATTGCCTACAAACAGGGCTGCATTCATGGAACTGAACTGTGCGTTATTTAATTAAATATGCATTTATCTTTGTTTGAGACATTGCATTGGTCTGATTTTCTACAGAAATTACACCGCCCTACACAGACAAATGTATGCAGGCAGTATAAACCTGTTAAATTGCAAATACATTCATTGTTCGCCATTATGTATCTATGATCGTAATTTTAATTAAAAATATGATTGCAAATGTATACAGAGTGATTCTGTAAAACGAATTTATTAAGATACTAGAAGTCCCGGCCACGCGTTGCTGTGGCTAAGGTATACGTTAAAAATTTAAATTAAGTTGCTGTCTTTCAGCCAGATTACTTAAAACTAATACTTACACACGACATTAATAATATTGAAAATAAAATAAACACTGAACACACTTAAATTATGAAATAATCAATATTTGTAATTCAATTGAAAATCGCGGTTGCAACAAAAAGCACAGCCATCTGGATCTCTTTTGTTAAATAATAAACCAATTACCTTACCAAATTACCTTACACCGCCATCTGTTAGAATCGTATGAAACTCACAGATAATTACACCGTCATCTGTTGGAATCGTATGGAACTCGCAGATAATTATAACTCTTTGTTAAATAATAAACAAATAATTTGTAATAAAAAAAATAATGCGACTACAAATTTAGTTATAAACTACCCTAAGTCTCAAGTTGGATCAAACTACACACAGTGTGCAAAATTTTATTAAAATCTGTTCAGTAGTTTCGGATTCCATCGCGGACAAACAACGTGACATGACATTTTTATATATTAAGATAAAAATGTTGGCCGCCTCTGTGTAATGGTTAGCATGCTTGAATACTGTATTATCGGTACCGGTTTTCATTCTCCGGCCACGCCTTTATGTTTAGGGTCTAGAATAGAATTGCTCAGCCTCTCAATGATAACTGAGTAGGTACTTATTATAGGAAGTGGTGAAATCCGGTTAAGTCAACTTGTATTAAAATTGAGGGATTGTGTTACGCTAATCACGTTACTTCCTGCTTATAATGTCAGCAACTAGTTTTATCAACTTTGACTCTCTAATACTGCCACGCTAAGGATTTATATACAAGAAATGTGACATATTGAAAATTCTTTTCATGTTTACACTAATTATTTTAAAATATAAACTGTTATTGTTTAATTGTTTGATATTGTTATTTACTGTTGTTTATTATTATTATTATTATTATTATTATTATTATTATTGTTATTATTGTTATTATTATTGTTGTTATTATTATTATTATTATTATTATTATTATTATTATTATTATTATTATTATTATTATTATTATTATTATTGTTATTAGTACTGTTATTATTGCTATTATTATTATTATCATTATCATTATTATCATTATCATCATTATCATCATCATTATCATCAAAACATGAAGACAGTAATGCAAACTAGAGGGCTAAGCATCGAAGATGCCCAAGACCGTAGGCTTTGGAGGTTTGGCACGGAAGACGGCAGCAGCTGTGAAAACCCGAAGATATAGATTATTATTATTATTATTATTATTATTATTATTATCATGATTAGTATTATTGCTATTATTTTTATTATTGTTATTGCTATTATTATTATTGCTATTATTATTATTGCTATTATTATTATTATATTATTATTATTATTGCTATTATTATTGTTTATTATTATTATTATTATTATTATTATTATTATTATTATTATTATTATTATTTTATTATTATTGCTATTATTATTATTATTATTATTATTATTATTATTATTATTATTATTATTATTGCTATTATTATTATTATTGCTATTATTATTATTGATATTATTATTATTATTATTGCTATTATTATTATTATTATTGTTATTATTATTATTAATTTTTTTTATTGCGGATGAGCCCATGTAGGACTACGCAAAGTACTTAGAGGCGTTTCCTTTGAGCCCAAATTTTTCATTCTTTTGCTATGAGCTTGTTTTCTATCATCTGTCCAAGTTGTTCCAGTTTTTTATTCGGTTTGTCCTCTTGGTCAACTTGCCACTTTTTCACCTTAATTCTAAATATATCTCTGTTTGGGATATCTTCTTTAGTAATTCCTGCCAATTTTAAGTCCTTTTTTACTTCATCAATCCACTTCATAGCATTCACTGGAGGTTTACTTCTGTTTTCGTAGAATTCCGTTATCTGTTTTGTAAGCTTATTTGAGTTCATTCGTTTAATATGGCCATAAAATTTTAATCATCGTTTTCTAATATCACTATGAATGCCTGTATATATTTTTATTTCCTTTTTACTTCTGAGTCTAAATGCTTCACCTATGACTTGTGGACCTAAAACTTTTCTTATAATTTCGCATTATTTTTTTCACTATTAATAATAGGCTAATAATAATAATAATTATTATTATTATTATTATTATTATTATTATTATTATTATTATTATTATTATTATTGCTGTTATTATTACTATTGTTATTACTATTGTTATTGCTATTTCTGTTATCATTGTTAATATTATTAGTATTATTGTTATTAGTGTTGTTGGGGTACGTCGTAGCGTAGTGGTTAATGCACTACGCTACTGGCCGGAAGATCGAGGGTTTGAGTCCCGGTGGGGTCAGGATTTTAAAAACTGATCCAAAACCTTCTGGCGGCACTATGACCCTGGGGTCGACTCAGGCTCTAACGGAAATGAGTACCAGAAAATTGAGGGAAAGGGAACATGCTGTGGTACTTTTCACCATCGCTGTACTAACAAGGAAACCGTCAACCATTTCATGCCGAAACCTACCTTGAAATATTTTAATAGAGAAGCTTTGTGCTGTACCAAGGTCGTGTCCAAAATTTATTTATCGTTTTTAAATGCGTGGCTCTAAAATCCAGCGCCAAATCTCTCATTTAAACTATAGGGAAGTAGTACGACTCCTGTATTGGTAGATTTATACCTTTTCGCTACATGCCGTCCGCGCCACGTCTGGCCTTACTCTACTTATCTCTTATTACGCATGTAGGGAGGTCCATCTGCTCCGTAGAGTGGGTTGCCATTGTAGGAATCTGGCTTCGATTTCTGTGCATTGCGCTAAAAAGCCAGATTTTTTTGACACGGCCTTGGTACATCACAACGCTTCCCTTTTAAATGGAAGATGTTCCTTTCATTAGTAATTTATCAATTTTCTATTTCTGAATAATACTTTTATTTATCTTCTGATGCCTTTTGACCCTTCATATAGACAAGTTAATTATTTCCAATAGCTACATTAAGATACACGTGCACATTTTTAATTTTAACTTCAATATCCCCTTAGAATCGAAGTGATGGAGCCCCACATTTCTAGTGTCATTTGCCTGAAGTACACGACAAGGTACTTAGTTCGCATTTTATATCATTCCAGTAGCCTTTGATCCAATTCTGTTCGCCAGAGGTCTCTATATGCTACTTGAATCCTATTTGCGTTGCTCTCACAAGAAACCCCGTGAACCGTGACACGAAATCCAGATTCCAAACTCTTTACTAGTAGCTTTTGTTGAAGTAGCTGAAGTAACAGGCGAGACCTATTTATATACAGGGTGTTTCGCTTATAATAAAATTAATTGCGATGACTGCTGAAGTGATACGAATATATAGATGAAATCATCGCCTGCATTAAATT
Source organism: Diploptera punctata (assembly GCA_030220185.1). Lineage (NCBI taxonomy): Eukaryota > Metazoa > Arthropoda > Insecta > Blattodea > Blaberidae > Diploptera > Diploptera punctata. The sequence goes on along the minus strand of JASPKZ010001240.1, from coordinate 593,114 downwards.
TTATAATATTAGTAATTAAGTAAATACTGTATCTTGTTATATATCTGTTACGGACAATGAAGTATGAGTCATTAACGATATTTTCACTTTAGATGGGCAATAACATTAATACTTAGTTGCTCATCTAACACCAACTTGCCCACCTGAAGCCAACTTGCCCGCCTGAAGCCAACTTGCCCGCCTGAAGCCAACTTGCCCGCCTGAAGCCAGCTTGCCCGCCTGGCGCCAGCTTGCCCGCCTGAAGCCAACTTGCCCGCCTGAAGCCAACTTGCCCGCCTGAAGCCAACTTGCCCGCCTGAAGCCAACTTGCCCGCCTGAAGCCAACTTGCCCGCCTGAAGCCAACTTGCCCGCCTGAAGCCAACTTGCCCGCCTGAAGCCAACTTGCCCGCCTGAAGCCAACTTGCCCGCCTGAAGCCAACTTGCCCGCCTGAAGCCAACTTGCCCGCCTGAACCCAGCTTGCCCGCCTGAAGCCAGCTTGCCCGCCTGAAGCCAGCTTGCCCGCCTGAAGCCAACTTGCCCGCCTGAAGCCAACTTGCCCGCCTGAAGCCAACTTGCCCGCCTGAAGCCAGCTTGCCCGCCTGGCGCCAACTTGCCCGCCTGGCGCCAACTTGCCCGCCTGGCGCCAACTTGCCCGCCTGGCGCCAACTTGCCCGCCTGGCGCCAACTTGCCCGCCTGGCGCCAACTTGCCCGCCTGGCGCCAACTTGCCCGCCTGACGCCAACTTGCCCGCCTGACGCCAACTTGCCCGCCTGACGCCAACTTGCCCGCCTGACGCCAAGTTGCCCGCCTGACGCCAACTTGCCCGCCTGACGCCAACTTGCCCGCCTGACGCCAACTTGCCCGCCTGACGCCAACTTGCCCGCCTGACGCCAACTTGCCCGCCTGACGCCAACTTGCCCGCCTGACGCCAACTTGCCCGCCTGACGCCAACTTGCCCAGCTTGCCCGCCTGACGCCATTTTTTTTAAATATTAAAACAAGTACCTGGTATATCAGTCTTCCTCAATTAAAATTAATTTTAGAACTATTATTAACACTAACTTGTCCATTCCATCACATTAACTTGATCTACATTATGGGGCAAGTTTGGATCATAAAATGGGCAAGATAGTGTTAGATAAGGAAGTTAGTTTAGATGGAAAAGCTAGTGTTAGATGGGCAAGTTATAGTCCATCCAAAGTGAAGAATATCGTTAATGACCGGCCTTTCACGACATTTCCCGTATTTACTTCATTGTCTGTAAAATATATGTACATATATATAAATTTATTTATTTATTTATCTATTTATTTATTTATCTATTTATTTATTTATTTATTTATTTATTTATTTATTTATTTATTTATTTATTTATTTATTTATTTATTTATTTATTTAGATGTTATAACTATATTTTTGGCATGTGGCAATGAAGGCAAATAAGATATGAAAAGAAAAATGAATGCTTGAGTCGGGATTTGAACCCGAGTCTCTAAATCCTGTACGTTTAGCGCTCTAAGCTACCCAAGTATTCCAACATTGCTTAACTGTTATGTTGGCCACAAGATGTCAGTCGGAACGATTTTCCGCTACCTCTTGTGTGAATTGAGAATACTACATATATAAGAAATATGTATGTTTGTGTTGGAATACTTGGGTAGCTCAGGTCGTTAGAGCGCTAAACGTACCGAATTTAGAGACTCTGTTTCAAATCCCGACTCAAGCATTCATTTTTCTTTTCATATCATATATCATATATATATATACTGTATTAAGTTTCATAATACATTAGTGTCAAAGAGTTAAGCATAATTCAACATTTTGTTACCAAATTATCAAAATGATAGAATTGCACAAATGAATCACACATGACCTGGTCTCCAACAGAGTAACAATATCAATTTTGTTTTATTGTGGCATAGAGGCACATTTTTTACAAAATTACAAAATGCGACTATCACTAGCCTAACAATAATGATGATACGGTTAATATGGGATGTGGGTGGCTAAACGGAATGTTTTACTGTTACACACTTCTAAATGGTAGTGATGTCCATGGAGAACCTAAAGATAACTCAAGCTCTATTTCGACAAAAAAGTGAATTGCCTGTTCTTTCCCTGTACTCTTCATATTAATAACAGAATGAATTCTCAGTTATAGAGTTGCACATATCATAAAAATGTCTAATATTGTGAAAGGAAGTTCATCTGGCATTTTATGTGAATATCTAATTTATTACGTGTTCAAATGTCAGAGACGAAAGTTAAAATGTATATTCTCTGACCTGAATTGTCATACAAACAAACTTTATTTCTATAGATAGCAATTCAAGCAGATATTTTATAGATTTTTTTTCTGTTTCCCTGTTATCAAACTATTGAATATTTATTTTGTCTTTAACATTGCTACACTGATAAACTGGTGTATGGTACATGGGCCTATAATTCATTTATAGATAAATATAAAATAATCTTAACGAACTAGTTTAGAGAAACAATAGCATTTGAGACTCTTTCCGGTTCCTCTTAGGATAAAAATCAAACTTCTCTCAGTCTCATAGCTATTAATATTTTTCCTCGTTCTTCTCAGCTTTTACCTATGATTTTATAGATTAAAGTTCTGTTTCTCCAATGCCACTAGGTTGTCTTTTATGACATTTATGGTCTTTGCCCTAGCATTGACGGAATTGTAATCCATTTCACAGGTAGGCATCTAGATGGCGGAGTTAAGTTACCCCGATGATATGATAGGTGATAAATGACAATGAAGCGCCAGGAGAGTCCTTAACTAGAATCCACATAATGGATAACCATCTTTATGGAAACATTTCTATGGTCTGACCGGGAATCGAACCCAGGATCCCTTGATCTGTGGGAAAAAAATACGCTGGCAATAATGAGGCTGGTCATAGATTAAAAAGAATTAAATATAACCTACGGGTTTGAAACATGGTCTCTTACATTGTTGAAAAACACTAACTAAAATTATTCGAAAATAGGATGCTAGGACGAATATTAGGTCTCCTGGGATAAGAATGCAGAATGAAAGAAGTTGCCCAACAGGGAACTTCATAATTTTCATAATTTAGTATAATTATTGTAATAATAATCAATTGAGTTGGTGTTTACTTGATGAAAATCCATATTCATTAATTAAATAAAAATAAAACGCAGTTTTATTTGATTTTCATATTTATTATATAATTCAGTGACAGTTGTTTCGGTACACTGTACCTTCTTCAGACATGCTAACAAATTATGAATTGTGTTCCAACTAATCTAAGCAACAATACAACAATATTTATTTAAATTTTTTAATTTAACAAAGGGGATTCATTCAAATCAAGTTGAGAATTTAACAATCTGTTACTACTCTTCATTTTATTTATTTCTACAGCCTCCAAAAGATCTAACTTCTTACCCTTATCACAAACATGTAAAATTTCAAAATTTGGATCGAAACAATGATTAAATTGGAATAGGTGGTTAGCATATTTTGAATATTCTAAATTTCTGTTATATGCTCTCATGTGATCCTTTATCCGGGAGATAAAAGGTCTACCAGTTTGTCCTATATAGACATGAAATTGAAGTGTGGCACATGTGACAATGTCTATATAGGACAAACTGGTAGACCTTTTATCTCTCGGATAAAGGAACACACGAGAGCATATAACAGAAATTTAGAATATTCAAAATATGCTAACCACCTATTCCAATTTAATCATTGTTTCGATCCAAATTTTGAAATTTTACATGTTTGTGATAAGGGTAAGAAGTTAGATCTTTTGGAGGCTGTAGAAATAAATAAATTGAAGAGTAGTAAGACTGTTAAATTCTCAACTTGATTTGAATGAATCCCCTTTGTTAAATTCAAAAATTTAAATAAATATTGTTGTATTGTTGCTTAGATCAGTTGATATGTAATAACACAATTCATAATTTGTTAACATGCCTGAAGAAGGTACAGTGTACCGAAACAGCTGTCACTGAATTATATAATAAATATGAAAATCAAATAAAACTGCGTTTTATTTTTATTTAATTAATAATTATTGTAATGTTGTCAGAATTATAAGTCCATATTTTAAAAGGAGAGGTTATGTGACTGTGAAGAGATATATATATATATATATATATATATATATGCTTTGACAATTTTTTATTGGGAAACACTTGAGGAAAAGCTTATTATTAAGAATGTGGGAAAATGATATTTGGATGCATTTTATGAAATTGAATATTGGAGATAAGAATGAGTTTAATTGTCTGAATAGAGATCAGCGGGGCATTGAACATTGGAGTTACGTAAGCTAAATGATTAATTAGCTAGCTAGTAAATTAGTTTGATAGTTAATGAGGATATTGCAATAAAAATAAGTTAAAAAGCTGAAGCAATTGTTTGCGCAACTTCAATTAACCGTCCTTAAACTAATAATAAATACAGTATTAGTAAAATTGTTTCTTAGTAGTATTTCAATAATTATTATAAGAAGACAACGGCTAAAATTATTACAAATAAATCTAAATAGTTTAATTACGAGAGCGTATATAAAAATTGAGCCTGCGTATGTTCGTGCTCGCAAAACTCGAAAGTAATCGGTCGATTGACTTAGACTTGTGCATACAGGTTTTCAGGTACAGTAAAAATATATCGCTGTCTATTGTGCTCTAAAATCATTAAATGTAGGAGTTCACCTGAAACAAAAATTTTAAAATCGCTCTAGGAGTCGCAATTTAAATTTTCTCAATGAAACTCAGTATATGCTATTAAAATAAACCGATGTAGGAATTATCAAAAAATTAGCGAAATCAGAATATTAGAAATGGGGGTTTACTTGAACTCCGAAATTAAAGATTTCCTCTAAGCACCACCATGTTTGATTCATCGCAATCTATAGGTCTACCATATCTGTTAACCTTATAAGATCCCTATGTATCCTTTAAGATAAAAATAAAAATAGATGTTTAAAATATTTAGGCTTAGCGGCCCACGCTAAGCATTACCTAGTTGTTTTTTTATTAGCCTATTGAGAATTGTCCTTGCCATTGAGGTTTTGGTCCAACCAATCTTAAAAATTAGCATGAGATTAGCCAGTAATTAATAAAAACTTGAAAATATGTAATTCGTATCAGTATTTGCAATAATACACATTCTCAGTTTACTGATATGTACCCAGAGGTCGAGATATGACCTCCGGTGCTCAATTTTTAAGAGATAAATTGGAATCTGTTACTTTTTTTAGTCGAGAGTACAAGGTATACAGTGTAGACCTCTTGTATAGGTTATCTGATCATTCTCATTACTAACAAGGGAACTGTCCACAACTGGAAGCTGAAATCTACCTTTAAATGTCTCCCAAATAAACGCTGTGATGTACCAAGGATATGAGTGAAAAAAAAAATATGCCGTTTTTACTGCAAGACACTAAAATACAGCGCCATTCACTTAAAGTACGGGGAAGTAATATAACTTCTGACATGGTGGATTGGATAACTCTCACAACCTGCAGTCCGAACCGCGCCACGTCCCACCGCACGCCGCTCTGTTCAAGCAGGGACGTCTATTTCCTTCGCTCGGTGGATTGCTATTGCTGGATTCTAGCTTCGATAAGTGGCTTGCAGTTAAAAGCGGCAGATAATTTCTGAATACGGCCTTGGTACATCACAACGCTTCTCTGAGAGAAATTAAAAGATACGATCGGCGTGTGAAGATTTACGATTTCTGTGTGAGTAAATGTAATTTGAGATAATATAAATGGAAAATTTTGACTATCGCGTTGTAAGAAATATATTTAAAAATCTATAGAGAGGATAAATTGAAAATAAAATGAAAAACATAACATTTTATAACATGTGTAAAAAAACTATACTTGCAGAGAATTGCGTGGAGAGTACGCTCCATCCAACCATAGTAATTCTGCCCGAAGGCAGGTCCTTCACTGTAGTCATAGCATTTTCATGCTATGCTTGCAGCTTTACTAGGCAATTGTAGGTGTGGTAGCTTCCCGTTGCTTTCCACACCTGTGAATGATGATGATGATGATGATGATGATGACGATGACGATGACGACGACGACGACGACGACGACGACGACGACGACGACGACGACGACGACATGATTTCGGGGACCGTTTGGGTCTTAAAGTTTTCCTGACATTTGTCTTACACGTGAGGAAAAACCCCGATAAAAACCTCACCCAAGATAAAAATAAACTATAAATAGGAGCAAAATAATAAGAAATATAATTAGAAGTTAATGGAAATGTTTGCTCCTTTCTAAATAACTTGTAGCATCTCTAAACCGCGGATCGAACCCGGGCTCGTTGCGTGGCAAGGCAGCACGCTACCTCAAGGCCACAGCGGTGGACGAGGATACGCTGATAAGTTGAAAATGTTATTATAAAGTTCCGAATATTATGAACATTAAGATTTATTTATTAATATTATAATAAAGGGTGCAGTTAATAGATAAACGTGGAAAGTTAATGCAGGCCTATATAGACTAAAAGCCTGATACTTAACTTTCTAAATAAAACCAAGATACACCTAATGGGAGAAATGAATAATCATTCATCTCAATGTATGAAATTTTTCAATAAGTTTGATGCCCAATAAATTTCAAAATCACAATTGGCACCAACAAAAACGAATTTCTGCTTATACGCTTAAAATCTTACAATAAGTTTAAAAAAATATAAAAACCTGAGGTCAAAAATGTGTCTGTCTGGCATGGAATGACTAATATGTAACGTATAAATCTTAATTTCAACTCGTTCTTAGGCACATTCAATAAATGTGCGTCGAATTTTATTATTGACTATTAAATAAATTAAACATATTGACTAACGCATTTCTTAGGAGTGAATCGATGTTCATAAAGGACAACTTCAAAAACAAAAATATCTTTAAAAAGTTATAAATATTCTACAATTGCGTCCCCTGAATGATATTGTTAAAAATAATCAATGGAATATAAAACTCATTGGAAATTTCCTTACAAAATGTTATAAGTTATATTTCCAACCTGTGTATGCATTCGTTCCACCATGATAGTTTAATACACTTATAGGCCTACTTTATCATAACGATGGTGGGATATGAAAACCTCGTAAGTCCATTTTGGTAAATCTTACAGGAGAAACAAATAACTGTTTTAAATAATTATGAAAATTGATATGCAATAGTTCCCACATATTTTACTACAAAATACAAGTCAAGTTATTAATAAATTTGAAGTCCGTGTTCTCAACAGGTTATGCAGTACATATTTCTGTGCTGGCTACTGGATTTACGTGGTTTTCAATAACTGATGGAGTTACGAGGTTTTCATTGCCGATTCCGGGTCTTTCCACTTTTCAGCGGTTGCCCTTTTACCAGCCGGTTGCTGGCCCTTCACATCCACATGTGTCAATCACAGAGGTAGATGATCAACAACCAGTGTAGGGGTGACATGTGGTTAGCATGTCGAGTCCCCCAGCCGTTAGAGCTGGTTCCTCAACCTGGAGCCGCTACTTATTGTAGCTACCCAATTGCCTCACTATGCTGGGTGGGCACCGGTCCCATACTGGCCGAAATACCATGAGAAAATTTCTTCCCCCATGGAGACTCGAACCAGCGCAAGTCCCGTAACTCTGCGCCAAGGCTTCCTACCTTAACCGCTCGGCTACGGCGCGGGACTTTCATTGCCTACCGTCGATAAGTAATGTGACGAATGATTTCCAAATCATCGATAAATTCACGAGTCATGAAGTGACTCATGAATTTATCTAGAGGATTTGGAAATCAAGGGTGGCATTTGTTAGGTCTATTTAACAAATAAAATTAAGCTGTTTACTCACAAATCATTATTTAAATATAGCCTAGTTACCAGTATTTTAAAATATGTATATATTTAATGTAAATGGCGATGTTTGAAAACAAATCAGAAATGTGTGGTTGTTTCATTTGTTCATTCACTGCAACTTGATCATATTATTTTTTTGCCAAATAGGATCGCAATATTATAAGAATGCACCCTAGTGGAGAAAAAATTAAACACACCAAACTGTATATTATAACCAACATTATAGGTTAACTTATTTTTTAGTAAACAACTCTGTAAAATCATTATTTGAAAACACAATTATTGAATACACAATTATCAAATGTGTAGTTCGAAGGATTATGTTTATTATTTTCCACATTGACTGTATTTGTTGGAGAGTCAGTCACTACAAAATAATGCTCTGACATGTTGAGAATATTAAAATGGAGGAGCTTTCTTTATCACAAAAGCAGGAGCTGGTAAAGATAATTCGATAAAGAGCGAGTTGAAACACGACTGCCATTGGTTGTAAAATAAAATCCATTGAAACGTGATTGGTCATTGACTTCCATTTGGGGCATGAGTTAAATATTCTAAAAAAATTGTATTTTATTCTTTAAGAACGTAATGTAGATTATACAGGGAATGATTGGAAAGCATTAGCTCAGGATAGGGATGTATGGAGAGCTTATGTCCGTGCGGTCATGAACCTACGGGTTCGATAGTGCCAGTGAGTAAATAAGTAATGTTACTTCTAATTTCAGAATAATCTAAGATAGTATTTATAAAATAAAGCAATTTTAGTGCCTATAATTATACGACGCGGTGTACTAGTTATGTTTCTAGCCTCTGGTCCCGAGGGCAGCGAGTTCGAACCCGGCAGGGATCGATGAATTTTTTTTAGGATGAGAAAAATCCAAGAAGCAAGTCCTCCGTAAGGGACTTCAAGCCGTGGATTGTGAGTCTAAAGATCTTCAGGCTCGTAAAAGGTACTTAAGCCTGATTAAAGAAGCATCTAAATAAAATTTACCGGTATCTCTCATCCTAGTTAATACAGTTGGTTGCCTACTAGATGTCTCATTGGGCCGGTATGTTGACCGCATACTATTGTCACTGATGGCACAAGGTTTTCCTTTTACTTATTTGGTACTTAAACAAGTACACGCTTGCTATGTAAAATTTTTCTTTTCACTTTATTCTCTTCTCACAATTATCACTAAATACAGGGTGATTACAAATGATTGGAGCGATTTCATGATTTTATGGTAGCTGTAGTATTCGACATATTCGATGTATTCAATCACAATTTTATCTTACAACTATTCTTCTTTGAAAGTTTATCAGATAATTACAGACACAGTACTTCCTCACAGTTTCACTTACAATGTAACCTCTCTCCGTCCAACACAATACTGGGGGACTTTCCGTCCTCACCACATATTTATAGGCGAGTAGATGGAAATTTCCAGGTCCATGAACGAGATGTTTCGACATGGAACCCTCTCGTCTTCCGATGTTTCTCGAATGGGGGAATAGATGTTCGTAGAACTCTCTCGCTTATTAGCGGAGAAAATTCGGTGGATCGCTACTCGCGATTGGCTATTCGCCAATCCAGGCCACCAATGCGAGGTTTCTCTCGCCGGCCCGCGCAGTTTAAACGACGCTACTACAACGCGTCACACTATTCATGACATATTTGGGAAATAAATGTAACTAAATTAACTTGGTCTAATAACTCCTAACGAAGGAGGGGTTAAAGCTCAACATTGGGCTGTTACGCCATTGTAGACGTAAATAGTTGAAAACAATGTTATTACTAGAGCCTGGATTTGTATGCAAAATAAGTACTAAATATGCATGCAAATATTACATATATTGTCCACCGCTGTGGTCTCGGGGTAGCGTGCTGCCATGTCACGCAGCGGGCCCGGGTTCGATCCCCGGTCGGGACAGTTTTTTCTGGGTGAGGTTTCTATCGGGTTTTTTCCTCACCTGTAAGACAAATGTCAAGAGAACTTTAAGGCCCAAACAGTCCCCGAAATCATATGGCAATAGCAACTTAGGTTAAACTTAGGATTAGGGACTCTCCTGGCGCAACCATTATCATCACCCATCATATCATCGCGGCAACATAACCTCGCCTTCCAGGCGCCCCAACCTCAGAAGTGGGTTACAAGTACGCCATGCCAGGAGAAACCCCAGGAATGTCGAAAGAAAACCTGGGGCATTTGAAAAAAATATATATGCATGAAAAATGTAGAATATATGCTTCCTAAATATGAAAAAAAACAGATCGTAATAAAATCAAATAAATCATTTGCTTTGTGGGTAATCTTAGCTTAATACCGGCTGTTACAGCAGATAAGGAAGGTTTTCATGAGGTTTTTTTTTTGTGTGAAGCTCCTTCATCTGTCACTGAAGAAGATTTTACACAAAGAAAATATCCTTTCTACATCACATGATGTCACAGGTGCAAGTGAAAAACACTACAGTTCTTCTTCAGTGAATATCTCTTTGGTTACAGTTTTTCACTATCACCAGAGAGCATTTTGCTAATTTGACAAATTCTATTATAGCAGTAGTTTTATGTAATACTTCACTTAGCTTATCAAATACGATTTCAGCAATACCGTAATATCATTTATCAACGCCCACGGGTATTCCCTCTTGCACAGATGTAAATATACACGTTAAGCTTATATCCAATTGATTGCAGAGACTTTATTAATTTAAAGAAACATATTAATTATTAATTAATTATTAGTAATTAGCTGAAGGGAAAAGGAGAATTTAATACCACATTTAGGAGTAAAATATGCATTTATTCATTCTTCTTCTTCTTCTTCTTCACGGTTTAGGCTTATTTACTAGCCGGTTCCGGCTCCAAATTGCTGCTCTTTCCATATTTTCTTTGGTCTTCCCAAACTTCTTCTTCGTGGTGAATAGCTGTATGCTGCTTTTGGTATTCTATTCTCAGCCATCCTTGGCAAGTGTTCTTTCCAGTTTGTTCTGTATTTCTCTATTGTCGTGTTTAATTCCTCTACTTTTAGTTGTCTTATTTCTGTGTTATGTTTTTTTGTCTGTTCTTTGATATTCTGCTATTGGTCTGAGGAATCTCATTTCAGCAGCTTGTATTCTGGCAGATGGTTGTGTTGTCACTGTCAATGTTTCGGATCCATGAGTAATAATATACACTGTCATTATCTTGTATAATTTCATTATAAGGTCTTTTCTGGCTTTATTTTTCAAAGTTCTTTTTAATGTTCCTGTTATATAATTAAACTTATTTAGTTTGTTATTTATATCTGTTTCCGCTGTGTATGATATTTCACAACCTAGGAAGTTACATCTTACCACTTGTTCTATTGGTTTATTTTCTAATATTATCTTTGTTCGAACTGGATGAGCGCCCTTGAAGGCCATTGTTTTTTATTTTTCTGATGATATTTACATGTTGTATTTTTTTTTATATTTCATTTAGTTCATATAGCGGAACGGCGAAAATGGAGGAAGTGGCAACCCAATGTCTGAGAATGAAATAAGAGACCCAGCTCGGGGAAACAAGAATGAAGTCCTCAACGACAAAAGGCGGAAGAGGCAACGCTCCTTGTGGGGATAAAACACAAGGAAGTAAGTCCAAAGGCTTTAAGGAGGCAGCCCCTCCAAAGGACTAACCCTGCAGAACGTTAGTAGCGTACTCAGGGAACACTTCAAAATACTTACAAGCTCCAAAGATATAGCCGGACTGACCAACCGATAACGACAAACGCAAAGCATAAGGACAAACGTTTTGGAATTCAAGACCAAATTAAAGTAGCAACATGGAATGTCAGAGGAATACATAATTTTATTCATTAAAAATCTAACATAAGCAGTTCCATACATTATCAAACACCGCTCAAATTATCAACGAAGGGACCATTTAACGTGTAAATCATTTCCGCATACTTTTTAATGCGTAAAACAAAACGTGCATTTCGCATACAAATTCGAGCTCTAGTGATTACCTAAACTTATACTGAATGTTAGATTAATTTAAAACAGGTATATTAATGTTTCTCCGGCATTATTAAACATTAATAATGTACTGTATAGCCTCCATTATCCGAGGTCATGTGGACCGAGGGTACCTCGGTTAATCGAAAACTCGGATAACACGGACTCTGTCAAAAATCCAGAAAGAAACGTTCTGGTAAACTGGTGAAATTAATGAAAATGTGGTCAAAGATGTGAAAAAATGCATCTATTGTATTATGAAATAAAAAAAATATACTTACATGTCCCAATTAAAAAAAGTAATTTCTTAAAAAAAGTCATTTCTTAAAAAAAGTCATTTCTTAAAAAAAGTCATTTCTTAAAAAAAAGTCATTTCTTAAAAAAAGTAATTTCTTAAAAAAAAGTAATTTCTTAAAAAAAGTAATTTCTTAAAAAAAGTTATTTCTTAAAAAAAAGTTATTTCTTAAAAAAAAGTTATTTCTTAAAAAAAAGTTATTTCTTAAAAAAAAAGTTATTTCTTAAAAAAAGTTATTTCTTAAAAAAAAGTTATTTTCTTAAAAAAAGTTATTTCTTAAAAAAAAGTTATTTCTTAAAAAAAAGTTATTTCTTAAAAAAAAGTTATTTCTTAAAAAAAAGTTATTTCTTAAAAAAAAGTTATTTCTTAAAAAAAAGTTATTTCTTAAAAAAAGTTATTTCTTAAAAAAAGTTATTTCTTAAAAAAAAGTTATTTCTTAAAAAAAAGTTATTTCTTAAAAAAAAGTTATTTCTTAAAAAAAGTTATTTCTTAAAAAAAAGTTATTTCTTAAAAAAAAGTTATTTCTTAAAAAAAAGTTATTTCTTAAAAAAAAGTTATTTCTTAAAAAAAAGTTATTTCTTAAAAAAAAGTTATTTCTTAAAAAAAAGTTATTTCTTAAAAAAAAGTTATTTCTTAAAAAAAAGTTATTTCTTAAAAAAAGTTATTTCTTAAAAAAAAGTTATTCTTAAAAAAAAGTTATTTCTTAAAAAAAAGTTATTTCTTAAAAAAAAGTTATTTCTTAAAAAAAAGTTATTTCTTAAAAAAAGTTATTTCTTAAAAAAAAGTTATTTCTTAAAAAAAGTTATTTCTTAAAAAAAAGTTATTTCTTAAAAAAAAGTTATTTCTTAAAAAAAAGTTATTTCTTAAAAAAAAGTTATTTCTTAAAAAAAGTAATTTCTTAAAAAAAGTAATTTCTTAAAAAAAGTAATTTCTTAAAAAAAGTAATTTCTTAAAAAAAGTAATTTCTTAAAAAAGTAATTTCTTAAAAAAGTAATTTCTTAAAAAAGTAATTTCTTAAAAAAGTAATTTCTTAAAAAAGTAATTTCTTAAAAAAGTAATTTCTTAAAAAAGTAATTTCTTAAAAAAGTAATTTCTTAAAAAAGTAATTTCTTAAAAAAGTAATTTCTTAAAAAAGTAATTTCTTAAAAAAGTAATTTCTTAAAAAAGTAATTTCTTAAAAAAGTAATTTCTTAAAAAAGTAATTTCTTAAAAAAGTAATTTCTTAAAAAAGTAATTTCTTAAAAAAGTAATTTCTTAAAAAAGTAATTTCTTAAAAAAGTAATTTCTTAAAAAAGTAATTTCTTAAAAAAGCAATTTCTTAAAAAATACCGTAAGTGTTTTCTGTTTAACGGAACTCGCTCGCTTCTTTGCTGCCGTTTCACGCAATCGTCGTAGTAGTAGGCCTGTTGAAGTTGTCTCTGACTGTTGCTCTAGGTACACGATGGATTTTCCGCAGCACTTTATCCAAACTGTTCTACAGCGCTAAAATGTTTATTTTGGGGGGGGGAAGGGAGACTACCTCGGTTAACCCGGAACTCGGTTAGTCGGGGCTCGGATAACCGCGGCTCTACTGCATATCCGTCACTAACACAGTAAAACTACTCGTACATGAAAAAATGGATGCGCACAGCTGTCCAAATTTGGTTGTGTACGTAACAGATGCTCGATCTGGGCATCTCTAGTGATGCAGTAGACGTCGATTTGACATTCCAGTTCTTGTTACACTTCCCAACATCATACGGTCAATATCAACGAATGAATAAAGAGTTCAGTTAAACCACGTGAAATAGGAGACACGTAATTCTAAACATGACTCATGATATAATTCCTCACGGAACAATTCTATGGGATTATATCAGGGGATTGCGGAGACCATTGAAGAAAAGGAGCGTCATCTGCAGTAGCATGACAGATTCAAAGATTCTTAAAAATCCATCCACTAAAGCAGGATTTTAACCCGCAAATGTTGTACAATTACAGTTCAGTTCTGGCTTCTTTAGCCACTTTTGAGGGGTCAATGGTGTTTGGTGCGGTAAGAGGGGAAGACGAATTACAGGTACTGCCAGGAACTATCCTCAGTTTGGAAAACATAATAGTTACTACACGTTGAGTTTTGTTACTAACTAGTTCTGTGTTAGTGAATAATTTTGTTGTCTAGCAAGTTTAGAGTGTTTATTATAGGATAGCGCCGTTTTGTAACAATTTATTTTATTATTATTATTATTACTATTATTATTATTATAGATTATATAAGATATAAGCATTTAAATTGGTATGGACACGTACGACGAATGAAGAGAAAAGGTTACCCAGGAAAACGTTCGAATGGTGTCCCCCTGGAAGAAAAAGGAAAGGAACTCGTGGATGCAAGAAATGAGAGCTGAAATGAGAACAAGAGGACTGGAGGACATGGAATGGATGGATAGAGACGAGTGGAGAAGAAAAATAAAACTTTAGGCACAGAAAGATGTGTAAACATTAAAAATCTGTATATATATAAATAAATAATTATTGTTATTATTATTATTGTTATTATTGTTATTATTATTGTTATTATTATTTTTATTTTTATTGTTATTATTATTGTTATTATTATTGTTATTATTATTTTTATTATTATTGTTATTATTATTAAGATTTTTTTTGCTTGGCTACTAGTTCCCTCCCCCACTCGGACATGTTCCCTCTTGCCACGCACCAAGACGGCTACAGTTATCAGAACTGGACTGTACAGCAGAATTACATTTAGTGAATTCTTGAAACAATGAAAGCGCTTTTGTCACCTGAAAATGTTGCCATTTTTGTTTAAACAGTTGCCTGGCTTCTACAGACTTAATCTATAGAATCTCGACATGGCGAATATTATGGATGGAAACTTGGGAAAGATTGTGCATCCGGTGATGTAAATGGTTTCATTGTGTCTCGTAGATATTGCACAATTAAAACCCAGGAGAGACATATGAATAACTCTGTAGTATGAATATAATCAAAGCATGCTTCAGTTACATAGTTCATAGCATTTCTACTATATGACACTGCATAAAATTGATGAATATTCAAACCTTTCTAGGAATAGAGAAATGGGAATCTCATGTTCCGACTGCAAAACGTTTAAAACAAATGACAACCAACATTGTTGTTCTTTTGTTATATAGAGCTATTTCAGTTAAAAAATATCAAGAGAATTTAATATTTATTTTTACCTCCAATTCATTTAATGTGTATTTTACTTCCAATTCCGGCTATACATTTATAGTCTATAGTGTATTGTGTATATATATAATTCTAATTATTAGAGCCAAACATATAATTTAGATTCCAAAATTATTATGATGTCCACCGCTATGATCTCGAGGAAGCGTGCTGCCTTGTCACGCAGCGAGACCGGGTTCAATTCTCGGTGGGACAGGCTCCTAGATGAGGTTTTTTCGGGGAGTTTCCTCACCTGTAAGACAAATGTCAGGAAGCTTAGGGCCCAACAGTCCCTAAAAATCATCCGGCCATCATCACCATCATTCTTATCATTATCATCATCCTCCTTCACCAGTGTGGAAAGCAACGGGAAGATACCACACATATAATTCCCTAGTAAAGCTGCAAAGCATAGGATGAAAATGCTATAATTGCAGTGAAAGACCTGCCCTCAGGCAGAATTACTATGGATGGATATATATATAGGCTATATGATTAAAAAAGGTTTCCTTGGTTTTCCGCGTCACGGATTCAAGTTCGGTCTCTGGCCACTGATCCCGACGTTTCGACATGATCCCACACGCTATTATCAAGGATAAGTTCGAATCACAGGTTTAGGTCTTATATAATTAGACACACAGAGTTTTCGCTGTGGTCCCTTTCCGAAGCCATACACCCATCCAAGGTTTAGTCCGTATGTAGTTAAACACCTTTAGTTTTCAGTGTGGTCCGTTTCGGAAGCCGTACACCCATCCAAGCGGTGGCCACACTCCATGTTGCCCAACCGTGATTTTCTTCATATCTTCTTCGCTGTTCTGGGGATGACATGGTGGGCATTGAGAGCAATTTTCCATGTAGATGGTAATCTTTGGACATCATCTCGGGTGTTCATAGAAAGTGGTCTTTTCTCAATATCTATTGCTTCTCTGTAGATTCTTGATTTTTCATTATCTATTTTAGCCAACGTTCTAGATCCTGTGAGGACGATCTTGTGACCCCTCTGTTTCATATGTTGCACGAGAGTTGATGTAGGTTCTTGACGATTTATTGCATCCCTATGTTATTGTATTTTTATGTTCTTGATTGTTCGCATGAGGTGCAAGGGATCTCGTAGATGCCTTGTGATTCTAGAGGTATTGTATCTTTAGCACACCTGAGCAAGTTGGAGATTGTGTTTTCCAAATGAATTATAGTTTTAATCTGATGTTTTTGTAGTATTCGGCTTATTTTATCCGTAGTGCCTTGCACATATGGTAAGAAGGCAGTGCCTACGGTCTGCTCTTTCTTCTCCGATGTGCTTGGTGCGTTTATTGCTCGTTTAAACACTCTTTTCATTGCATGTTCGGGATAGCCATTTGCTAGAAGTGCCCATTTCAGTTGTTTTTCCTCTTTATGAAGATGACCTTGATATGTAAGTCGCAGTGATCGAATGACGAGAGTATTGACTACAGAAGTTATTTTTGCCGGGTGATGATGTGATGCGGCGTTCAGATATCTATCAGTATGAGTAGATTTCCGGTATAATGTGTGTGCAAGTCTTCCTTCAGGACTTCTTATCACAAGTACATCTAGAAATGGTAGTCGCTGTTCTTGTTCAACTTCCATCGTGAATTTAATCTGATCATGTTGGCTGTTTAAGTGTGTCAGGAATTCGTTGAAAGCAGATCTACGGTGAGGCCAGATCACAAAAGTATCATCAACGTATCTCAACCATAATTTTGGCTTAAGTGTTGAAGATTCAATAGCCTTTGTTTCTAAACAAGTCATAAATAAATTATGGATAACAGGCGAAAGGGGCTGTCCCATTGGTGCTCCTTGTACTTGTTTGTACATCTGGCCTGTAGGAAGGTGCAGGTACAAAGGTATATTATCTACTAGCTAACACCCGGCGTGCGCTGCTACTCATAAATAAATGCTAATATGTTTTTACCACCAGCCGTGTACTATTCGGGAATCTGCTTATCCCGATATTCTTGGCATCAATGAAAGACAAAAATGGTTATTGTGAGTTATCCATAGAAGATAAACATATGTTGCCGCGGACTTTTTTTTGTAGAATTTATTGAGATGTTCAATTCTGTGTACATTAATTTGGTGTATTTGTTATGGTTTAGGCAGCGTAAGCCATTTAAGCGTCAAAATAGGGACTTTATTTCACGTTTTTCATTACAAAGGGTGATTTTTAGGGGTGACGGGGTTGAATATTAAAACTATCTTATAGCCTATGTTCCTCCCGGGAATATGCTGAACATTTTGCAAAAAAAAACATCAAAATCGAATCAAAGGTATGGCCGCGCATATAATACGAACAAACAAACAAACCCACCAACGAATATACAAACAAACATTGATTTTTATACATAAGATTAGTAGGTACATTTGGAAGCAAAAGTAATATATAACACAGTAACTAAACAAAACATAATGGCATGAGTTTCCTAATCAGCAGTGTATATGTTTCCTATCACCATACTAAAGGCTACCCGCTCTTAAAGTGATCCTCATAAAAACAAAACCATGTGACCTGCTCGCTTTTCATTGGTTATGGACACCGACGTACAATGTAGAAGCAGCAATTACGCGAAAAGTAGTTCCCTTCATTAAATTAAAAAATATGTCTCTGAATATACTTGTTATTCTTCGTGAATGAAAATAATAATATTCAAAACATAGAAAAAATATAATATATACGAAACCAATAATTACAACTTAAAATAGTTTGTTACATATGAATGATGCATGCTTCAGTCGATTCTGAGGCAAAACAAAATGGCTG
Source organism: Diploptera punctata (assembly GCA_030220185.1). Taxonomy (NCBI): domain Eukaryota; kingdom Metazoa; phylum Arthropoda; class Insecta; order Blattodea; family Blaberidae; genus Diploptera; species Diploptera punctata. Next base: position 575,067 of record JASPKZ010001240.1, on the reverse strand, counting down.
AAGATGTCGAGTCTTCTGTTGCTGTGTTGCCATCTAAATTTTTAAAACACAAGTCTGGCAAACCTTTGACTAGTGGCCTAAAAACAGTTATTTTAAATGTATTTCACAAGTTCAGTGAAAAATCTTAACCAGCTTTCACATAATCTATCCCATTCAACGATCACATATCTTATATACTTCACACGCGCTCCCTGTCAATGTGACAGTAATTGTGGCGCGAATGGCGGAAGGATACAATTGGCAATTGTTTATGTTAGGATCACTCTAAAAGCAGATAAGGTATAAGTCAAGTTTCCCAAACTCATTTGACGTCAAATTCACTCCAACACTTTTAGACAGAATTGACGTCCCTGCTTTAATCGATGTTTATGGCATAAAATTCTGATCATAATTTCCTCCGTAAGATGGTGGTATGACATGTAAAACGCTTGGGTCTGACATGTTACATGCATGAATCATAATACAACTACCAAACGAGTTTATAATCACAACCTTTGCTACCTAGGAAGTTAAGATGGAAGGATGGTTTAATTGAGGTTAACAGGGCACTTGTTATATAAAAATAGAACAAAAGATAGTCAGAAAATTTTCGCGAGAGCCTCTTAAGAAAACCACAACTCATAATGGGCTGTCGTGCAAATTGCGATGAAATCATTTCAAACCTGAAATAAGAGGCTTTTGAGTTTAATTTACCTACTTACTCACTGGCACTATCGAACCCGTAGGTTCATGGCCGCGCGGGCATAAGCTCTCCATACATCCCTATCCTGAGCTAATGCTTTCCAATCATTCCCTGTATAATCTACTTCTCTCAAATCATAGTTATTGTTATTATTCCACCTCATTCTTGATCTACCAACTGGGCATATCCCCTCTGGCTGTCCTACAAGAAGCTTCCATGCAAGTCTTTCATTCCCCATACGTGCAACATGTCCTGCCCATCGCAGTCTATGAGACTTAACTGTTCATATTATATCTGGCTTCCTATAAATACCATGTAGTTCATTGTTATGTAGTCTTCTCCATTCACCTGCCTGTTCATCTCTCTTTGGTCCAAAATTTTTCCTAAGTACTTTATTCTGAAATACTTGTAATCTCCTCTCCTCCCTTAAAGTAAGAGTCCATATTTCGTACCCATATAACTGGTAGAATAATAGTTTTATATATTTTCAGTTTAACGTTTTTTGAAAGGAGTTTGGACATCAAGAGTCTCTGCAATGCATAATAGCACCCATTTCCAGAATTGAGCCTATGTTTAATTTCTTTGTGCATCTCATTCCTATTTGTGATTATTGTCCCTAGGTATTGAATTCTGCCACTTCCTCAAAATTTCCCTCATTTGTCATTAGCTGTCCATTTCAATTATATAATGTATTTCTACGTGTGACCATATATTTAGTTTTATTGATATTTACTTCCAGTCCTAATTTCTTAGTGTTACTCAATAGTGTGTGCGTGTTGACCTTTAGTATCTCCTCGCTATCGGCCAATGGTACTACATCATCAGCATAAACTAACTGCTTATTAATACCATTGAGTTGTAAGCCTTCCTCATTGTCTAAAGATATTATCGACTCTTTTATGTCCACTTTTGAATTTCGAGGCTGGTTGTTACAGGGAATCTTCATATAAAAAAATTCAACCTGCATATGTTTGTGCTCTCAAAACTCGAAAAGTACTCGAGCAATCGTTATGAAAATTTGTACATACAGGTTTTCAGGTACGTAGTGTGTTTAGTCGCTTACCATTATTCTCTAAAGGATTAGGTGTAGGAGTTCACCTTAAACGAAAATTTAAAAATCCCTCTAGCAGTCGCAATTGTTTATGTTTCACAACTAAGTTCATTATACCTCATTAAATTAACTGAGATTTTAGGGCAGGAAAGGAGATAACGAGTATTTGAGAATAAAGTTCTTAGGAAAATTTTTGGACCAAAGAGGGATGAACAGACAGGTGAATGGAGAAGACTACATAACAATGAACTACATGGTCTTCATAGGAAGCCAGATATAATAACAGTTAAGTCTCATAGACTGCGATGGGCAGGACATGTGGCCCGAATGGGGAATGAAAGACGTGCATGGAAGATTCTTGTAGGAAAACCAGAGGGAAAACGCCCAGTCGGTAGACCAAGAATGAGGTGGGAGAATAACATTAACTATGATTTGAGGGAAGTAGATTATACAGGGGATGATTGAAAAACATTGGCTCAGGATAGGGATATATGGAGAGCTTATGTCCGCGCGGCCATGAACCTACGGGTTCGATAGTGCCAGTGAGTTAGTTAGATACTGTCCAAAAATCAGAAAAATCCTATCAATAGAAGTAGGGGTTTACCTGAAATCCGAAATTAAAAATTGACTCTAGCAACCACCATGTTTGGTTCGTAGCAATGTATACCATACAATTTAATTAACCCGTGATTTTCTTTTATCTTATTCAACAAAAAATAATAACACATATTTCATTTATTTATTTATTTATTTATTTATATTCGCAAATCGATTAACTACTGACCTACTTTATTACATATACCAATAAAACCCAAATCAAACTAAAATATTAAAATAGTCAACGCGTTTCGATAGCGAGTCTATCATTATCAAGACTAGTTATTGATTGAAAAAAAACGGGCTAAAATGTTTAAACGCGATATCAGTTACAATTCTGATTACGTCACATCACATGACTAAGAATTTTAAATTACTTACTGATATCATCAACGTACTCCTCCTTTCATTTTAATTGAAATGAAGAGGTTGCTGACCGGATTAGGGCCCCTGTCATTAGAAAAAATATACAGGATGAAAATTATTTAAACCGACAAACTCTGGGAGGTTGTAGGGGACCAAAAACAAATATTTTTCCCTAATGTAATTTTTTCCTATGAGGATTATTTAAATCGGTAGAGGAAGATTTCTCTAGCGGCAAATTAATTAAACCAACAAACACTTTTGCCAAGAGACAACACATTAACACAACACAATTGCTTAAATTACAGTAGAGATTCAAAAATACCTCCATTGGCATGTAAACAAAGGTTACACCGTCGGAGCATGTTTTGTCTAACGCGAGCAAAAACTCCAGGAGTATCGTTAATTGCTCCTGCTGCTGCTACTATCCGGGCAACCAGATCCTTTTCTGATGCAACAGGAGTTGTGTAAACAAGGTTGGGCATCTCTCCCCACACAAAAAAATCCAAAGGGGTCATATCTAGGGATCGAGCAGGCCATGGTACAGGACCCACCTCTGCCAATCAACTTTTCTGAAAACCGTTGGTTCAAGAATCGACGCACACGACGACTGAAATGTGCCGGCGCCCCGTAATGTTGGAACCACATGCGTTGTTTTGTAGGAAGCGGGACGTCTTCCAGCAATGCTCTGGTGAGAAAATTGTAATAGTGCCTGCCATTTAATGGCCTAGGTAGGAGATATGTCCCAATTAAAGAGTCTCCAACAACACCGGCCCACACATATCAGTGTACTCACTCCGGGTGTATCGCCCCATTAGTAAACAGATACAATTCAGTACTACAATTAATAATTCCTACCATCAACAGCAGTTACAGTCATGACAACTAAAGAGCGTAATACGTCCTCTACCGGTTCAAATAATCCTCATAGGAAAAAATGGCATTAGGGAAAAACATTTGTTTTGGTGTCCCCTATAACCTCCCAGAGTTTGTCGGTTTAAATAATTTCCACCCTGTATAAATAATGACATGGGGCCTTATTCCGGTCAACGCCCTCTTTAGTACAATTTAAAATAAATGACGATTAGGTTGACGTCAATAAATAATTTAAAATTGTCGTAAGCAGAATTGTAATTGATGTTGTGTTTACTAATTTCAGCCTGTTTTCATTCAATCAATAACTAGTCTCTACTATTTAACTCGCGTCCCAAATGGTAGTTAATGACCAATCACGTTTCAATGAATTTTGTTTTACAACCAATCACAGTCGTGTTTCACCTCGATAATTAGCGAATTTTGATTATAAAAATAAAGAAAGCTCCTCCTTTTTAATATTCTGAACAGGTCAGAGCATTATTTTCCAGTGACTTAATCTCTAACAAATACGTTAAATATAGCAAATAATCCTTCGACCTCTACATTTGATAATTGTGTGTTAAATAATTGTGCTTCTAAATACTAATTTTACTGAGTTGTTTACGAAAAAATGAATTAATAGCCTATAATGTTCAATTGTTTTCCACTTCGGAGCATTCTTACAATATTGCGATCCTATTTGGCAATAAATAGTATGATCAAGTTGCAGTGATGAATAAATGAAACATAACCAAACATTTCTCATTTGTTTTCAAAAATCGCCGTTTACATTAAATATATAAATATTTTAAAATAACTATATTTAAATAATGATTTGTGAGTAAACAGCTTAATTTTATTCGTTAAATAGTCCTAACAAATGCCACTCTTGATTTCCAAATCCTCTAGATAAATTACTTATGATAATTATACCTTGTTATTGGAACGCGTTGACTATTTTAATATTTCAGTTTGGTGATTCGGGTTTCATTGTTAATGTGTAATGCATTTTTATTATCAGCGAGAAGTTTCTGTTTATTAATATACAAACCTAATGTAAAATAAAGTATAATATTTAAGTTCGAAACAATTGTTTCGTTTCGTAAAAATAGACTTAAGAAAATGCAAAAATATATATACAATCAATATCAAATAGTGACCTGCTCATTGGGGCACTTATTTTTAAAAAGATAATTAAAAGCGTTCAGATTTTTAAATAAAAAACAGATTATAAAAAGCAATTTTCTTGTTCATTTTTACAAGACATACAGTACTTGAAATTTGTTAATTTTCTAAACGTCCTGTGATGCTAGGAGTCACTTAGTCCAGTTGGCAGCCTGAATTATTAAGAATACTCTGTGGTTCCCGAGGGAGAAGCTAGTATCCTGTTATTTTACCGCAATTGTACGTTTCCGTACCCGGGTTAACATGAATTGTTCATTTGCACAGACTTTAACAACTACTTTGTAACTTGACCTGTCTTTACCCCAGAGGATGTGTTTCTAGCATTCCTTCACACTCCAAACTATATATTTTATCACATAGGTTACCGATAATAATCACAATTATCAATAATTGTGAGCCAGAATATTCCAACTTAAATTCTACCCCCCTTTTTTAATCAAACTTTATAAGAATAATGAAATTATCTGGAACTATAACAAATTTTATAACTTTATCGCCTACTCCATGTGAACATTTTTAGAATTTCCTCCCCCAATTTTATTATGTTTAATGTACATCACCTTACATCCTACTGGAGTTCGGAATTCCTAAAAAGTTAGTTAGACTTATACGAATGTGTCTAAATGGCACAAAGAGTAGGGTGCGTGTAGGCAAACACTTTTCAGACACTTTTGAAATCCAGAATGGGTTGAAGCAAGGAGATGCACTATCTCCTCTACTATTTAATTTTGTACTAGAGCATGCCATTAAATCTTTAGAGAATGAGGAAGGCTTACAACTCAATGGTATTAATAAGCTGTTAGTTTATGCTGATGATGTAGTACTACTGGCCGATAGCGAGGAGATACTAACGGCCAACATGCACACACTATTGAGTAACACTAAGAAATTAGGACTGGAAATAAATATCAGTAAAACTAAATATATGGTCACACGTAGAAATTCATTATATAATGGAAATGGACAGCTAATGACAAATGAGGGAAATTTTTGAGGAAGTGGCTGAATTCAAATACCTAGGAACAATAATCACAAATAGGAATGAGATGCACAAAGAAATTAAACATAGGCTCAATTCTGGAAATGCTTGCTATTATGCATTGCAGAGACTTTTGATGTCCCAACTCCTTTCAAAAAACGTTAAGCTGAAAATATATAAAACTATTATTCTACCAGTTATATTATATGGGTGTGAAACATGGACTCTTATTTTAAGGGAGGAAAGGGGATTACGAGTATTTGAGAATAAAGTTCTTAGGAAAATTTTTGGACCAAAGAGAGATGACCAGACAGGTGAATGGAGAAGACTACATAACAATGAACTACATGGTCTTTATAGGAAGCCAGATATAATAAGAACAGTTAAGTCTCGTAGACTCCGATGGGCAGGACATGTTGCACGTATGGGGAATGAAAGACGTGCATGGAAACTTCTTGTAGGAAAGCCAGAAGGAAAACGCCCAGTTGGTAGACCAAGAATGAGGTGGGAGAACAACATTAACTATGATTTGAGGGAAGTAGATTGTACAGGGAATGATTGGAAAGCATTAGCTCAGGATAGGGATGTATGGAGAGCTTATGTCCGCGCGGCCATGAACCTACGGGTTGATAGTGCCAGTGAGTAAGTAAGTAAGTAAGTACATCACCTTAATGTACATGGTTCAATTCTGGAAATTTATGCAATTATGTATTACAGGGACTCTTGTCGTCCCAACGTCTTTCAAAAAACCTTAAAATGAAATTATATAATACTCTTATTCTCGAAACATGTACTCTTACTTTAAGGGAGGATAAAAGATTACGAGCATTTGAGAATAAAGTTCTTAGGAAATATTCTGGACCAAAGAGAAATGAACAGACATGCGAATGAAGAAGACTACTTAATAGTGAACTACATGCCACTTATAGGAAACTAGATATAATAAGAACAATTAAGTCTAGTAGGCTTCGATGGGCAGGACATGTGGCACGAATCGGGATTGACAAGGGGCAGAGAAACTTTTGTAGGAAAACTAGAAGAAAACGCCAAGTTGTTAGATCAAGAATGAGGTGGGAGAATAATATTAACCATGATTTGAGGGAAGTAGATTATTCAGGGGATGATTAGAAAACGTTAGTTCAGGACGGGGATGTATGGAGAGCTTATATCAGTGCGTCCATGACCCTACGGGTTCGATAGTGCCAGTGATTTATTTTTAATGTACAGAGAGATACATGTCACAAGGGAGAAGTAATAATATTAGAATAAATTATGTTTTGCAAATATTAAAATGTCATTTAGTTCAGCCATTGGCAAGAAAATTCAGTTTTATAATTCACTGATATCATAATCCCATAAAAAAAGCACACGCACTCACACGCACCGTGCATACACACACACACTCTCTGTCAGAGTTTATCATGTAGATCGGAATATGGCTCCAGAAATTGTTCATTCTCTCTCTGCTTGCTTGTCAGTTTGATGTTCATATCTATAAGGTGTGACAGGCCTAGAAGACCATTGGTCTACAATCCAGCTGCTGGCCTCACAACCACGTATTATTTACGGAGATGGTCGATAATATAGACAGTATAGGAGTGACATATTGCCAGCATATCGCGTCCCTCAGCAGTTATAGCTGTTTTTCTCCACCTAGAGCCGCTACTCATTGTATCTACCAAACTTCATGTGCATCGATCCCATATTAGCCGAAATTCCTTTAGAAAAATTCTTCCTGCATTTGGCAATGAAACCAGCGCAAGTCCCGTACCTCTGCACCAAGACATCATGTCTTAAACCGCATGGCTATAGCACGAGATATTTTGGTATTCATATCAGAGTTAAAATAACGATTTTTGTAAAAAAAAAACATGCTAGATTATTAATAAAGTACCCATTAAACGTCCACCGCTATGATCTCGAGGTAGCGTGCTGCCTTATCACGCAGCGGGCCCGGGTTCGATTCCCGGTCGGGGTAGGCTCCTGGATGTGGTTTTTTCGGGGGTTTTCCTCACCTGTAAGACAAATGCCAGGAAGCTTAGGGCCCAACGGTCCCCGAAAATCATCAGGCCATCATCATCATCCTTATCATTATCATCATCATTCTCCTTCACCGGTGTGGAAAGCAGCGGGAAGCTATCACACCTATAATTCTCTATTAAAGCTGCAAAGCATAGCATGAAAATGCTATGATTGCAGTGAAAGACCTGTCCTCGGGCAGAATTACTATGGATGGACACATTAAACATTCTTTAATTAAAATTTAATACTCTTACCCATTTCGATATCGGTTCAAAGTCTTATGAATAGATGTAAATACAGGTTTTTGAGTAAGGTGAGAGGTATACTGTAATGTTAATCTCGATATTATTAACACATGCCCATTTCGGGAGGAATAGAGCAAATTAGGTTATTCCCATGAACATATTTTAGAAAAATGTTTACATATTTTCACCGATCCTATCTAATAGACACCGAAAATGACCGTGATCAATGTACACCGTGTCCCATTCAAACCTCCCACATTTTAATTAATCTCAAAGTATGCAGAATTATGAAATGAGGTTGGTATTAAAAGAAAGAGAAACTCAAAGAATGTTTGTTTTCATTGTTGCAGTTAATTCATCAGTCGCATGTTGGACTATAATGACATAAAACAAAATGGCGACTCATTAGCAACGAGCTCAAACTGTTTTCTGGTATGCAGAGACGAAGTCGATATTTACAGTGCAAAAAAATTACCGGGGAGAATATAGAGGAAATGCACATGATAGGAAGACCATTAAGGCATGGCTTGAGAAGTTTCTGGCGACTGGAAGCGTTAAAAAAGAATCAGGAAGAGCTCATACACGTGTTTCAGAAGAAAATATTGAAGAAATTAGAGCAGGATTTCAGAGAAGTCCACAAAAATCAATTCGCCAAGCTTCCCGGCAGTTCAATGAACATTTTGGACAGAACATGGCACGAAACCGATTACAGACTTGATAGTGTTCGTGCTACTAATGGTGCACACATAGAGGTGTTCTAGTGTGTGGCAATGAAAATTTTTGGAGTTCCTGTTTTGTTTAATACCGGTCTCATTTCATAATTCCGCATACTTTGTTAGTTATGATTAATTAAAATGTGGGAGGTTTGAATGGGACATCCTGTATGCATCATCATTAGAGACCGGATTATATTAATTTGCATATGTAGACATTTTTTACCTGTTATTGCATATTTTAACTAAAAACTAGTGATAACGCATTTTTTTTTTCGTTAAATTTACAATATTTTAAAAATATATTGTTATTTTACAATGAACATTTCGAGGCCATCTAAAGGGCAGTAAGCTATTTCGATAGTGCAGAGGCTTTGGCAGTTTGTCAGTGCAAGGAAGCATTTAACGATTCCAGTATTTAAAAAAAAAACATAGCTATGATTAGCACTCATTATACTTGCTACTATTAAAAAGCTTGAAACTCAAGGTTTGATGTTGATTGATTCTATTCAGTTAATGGATAAAATCCGTTAACTGAACTCCTTATTGCCGGAGGTATTCCCAAGCAAACTTAAGGAAAAGTTTGAAAGCATTTTGAACGATAACCCAGGCTCTGAATATTTGCATCAAATTAATAGTTTTATAAATGGGACGGGCGAGCTTTTGACAGAAACAATAAGTGTCAAAATAGCACACGCATTCAAATACTGCCCAGTTACTTCAGTTCTACGGTAATTTTCTGTTTATAAATGTATTTTGAGCGATCGATGATACTACCTTACTATAGAACATTTGGAACGGCACCTGATCGTTTCTGTTTACGATAGTAGCAAAATGTAGAATATTTTAATTTGTGAACAATACTTTTGCCTGATCCTGATTGATCATTTATCAAACAAAATGTAGAATATTTTAATTTGTAACAATACTTTTGCCTGATCCTGATTGATCATTTATCAGTGATAAATGATAATATTAATAAATGGATAATACAAATACTAATTATTATGTTAATTTAGAAATAAAATATCTAATAAAGTAATAATTATTATGTTTTTTATTATTATTCGGTATTGCATATATTTACTTTTTCATGCATATTTTAAGCATATTTGCATGCATACTTCGAGCTTGTTATGTTGCATATAATCCGGTCTCTAATCATCATCATGAACGTATTTAGGTTTAGGTCATTTGAACCTGTTCCTTTGAGAACTCAATATGTTGTTGGTCAGTCCATCTTAATTTTGTTCTTCCTTTATCTCGAAATCCTTTAAGTTGATACTGGACTCTGACGTTCCAAGTAATTACTTTGTCAAAATCCTAGATACATTGCCTTGTCGTCAATAATATCTTCCGTCCTGTCTTTCTGCCTGAGATCAATTCGAATAGGCCTAATACAAGTTTCGGGGGCACGCCGTAGCGTAGATTGTTAAGGCAATACGTTACAAACCGTCGGTTCAAGTCCCGGTGGGAACAGAATTTTTAAACTGACTCAAACCTTCTGTGGTCGACTCAGCCTTTAACGAAAATGAGTACCAGACGCTTGTAAAGGGGCCGTCACGCAGGGTTGACAAAAGTGCCGATTGTCTAGTAAACGTGGGAGCCTTTAACATCCTACTACTCCAAGGGTATCATGTGGCCTGTAGCGGGATCACTTTACCTTTTTTTAATACAAGTTTCTCTTGGAGGTTACCAGCCTAATGCAAGGTAGTCCACTGGTTGGGCTGCCATCTTTGCCGTCTGGACCGTATTGGATGGAATAGTTACATCGCCATGACTTGGTCCAATATGTATCCATCCATAGTAATCCGGCCCGAGGGCAGGTCTTTCGCTGCAGTCATAGCATTTTCATGCTATGCTTTACTAGGGAATTATAGGTGTGGTAGCTTCCCGTTGCTTTCCATCGGCGAAGGATGATGATGATGCTATTAATAAGGATAATGAGGATTATGATGATTATGGCCGGATGATTTTCCTTGCAGGTGAGGAAAAACCCCAAAGAATCTCACCCAGGAGCCTGTCCCGACTGGGAATCGAACCCGGGCCCGCTGCGTGACAAATGCTAGCTAATCCCAGCGTGCGTTGCTATGCCTAAATAAATTAAAATTAATGTGCTTTTATGTTTAGTTGAATAAATAAATGGAAAAATAATTATAAATGTACATCGTAATTATTTTAAGATTCCCCGTGCTGATTGCCCGGTGTTCCCGGCAATCTACTAACCTCGATCTTCTTGACATAAATGAGGTAAAAGACAAAATTCGTTATTGTGAGTTATCCGTAAAGGAATACCCGCCATGTGCTGCTATGCTTGCATAGGAATCTACGTAGCCTACTTGTCTCGATCTTCTTGGCATCAATGAAAGACAAAATTGGTTATTGTGAGTTATCCGTAAGAGATAAAGCTGTCCGCGGACTTTTTTGTAGAGCTTTTTGAGATAGGCCTATTCAATTCTGTGTACATTAATGTTGTGTATTTCTTATGGTTTAGGCAGCGTAAGCCATTTAAGCATCCAAAGAGCTACTTTTTTCACGCTTTCAACTACAAAGGGCGATTTTTAAGAGTGTAGGAATTGAGTATCACAATTCTCTTATAGTCTATGTTCATCCCGGGAATCTCCGGAACATTTTGCAAGAAACCCCATCACAATCGGATCAACGATATGGCCGCGCATAAAGTATAAACAAACAAACATTCATTTTTTATAGCCTATTAGATACTATCATTCTTATAGAGGTGGAATTAAATGTCGCTTGATTTCAACACACATCCATTTTTTTCTCCAATTTGATAGCGTATCAAATATCATTATATTAATTAATATTAACATGTTCCGCACTGGATATAAATTTCCGAATATTAAGTAAATATTAATAAAATGAGAAGTATCTTAGCTCATACTTCGTGTTCAAGTACGGAAACTGCAGTTTTCAAGAGGAATCCATCTCATCTTCAGCCATCTCATAGAGTCGTAATGTTAGCTGAAGTTGGGAGGGATTCCTCTTGAAAACTGTAGTTTCCGTGCTTGAAGGACACGAAGTATGAGCTGAGATACGACTTATTCTATTCATTGAAAAACCTCATAATGTTATTTACCATAATTAATTTATGAATTTAAAAAAAACTTGTATAAACCTTATTCGAAATCAAAAGAATTTTCAAATTCTTAACATAGTATATCTCTCTCACCAAGCAAGAGAAACTCGAAATTGCTGAATATACCGCCATTATATTAATATAGTCCACCGCTGTGGTCTCGAGGTAGCGTGCTGCCTTGTCACGCAGCGGGCCCGGGTTCGATCCCCGGTCGGGGCAGTTTTTCTGGGTGAGGTTTTTATCGGGGTTTTTCCTCACCTGTAAGACAAATGTCAGGAAAACTTTAAGGCCCAAACGGTCCCCGAAATCATATGGCCATCATCATCATCATCCTTATCATTATCATCATCACCATCATCATCATTCTTCACCGGTGTGGAAAGCAACGGGAAGCTACCACACCTACAATTCCCTAGTAAAGCTGCAAGCATAGCATGAAAATACTATGATTGCAGTGAAGGACCTGCCTTCGAGCAGAATGACTATGGATGGATGGATGGATATTAATATATTAACACAAAGGCTTTGATTAATTTATTTTTTCTTGAATACGACGTTTTAAATGTTAATGATAATTTTTGTAATAGACCATTATTTACAAAACGTTGATGCTCTTTTGTACTTTCTTCTGGTAACACGAATGATAAATGAAGATCTTTGCAAAGTCGCCCAACTTAGTTTCAAACTGTTCGCTTCCTATTACTGAAAACAAACGGTTGTCAGCTTGAATGCGGTTCATCTCAGCACACAATGACGTCATAACACCCATGATTTACAATAATTAGCAGAGCTTCACGGGAACTTTGCATAGCTTTGCGTCTCTTTTTAAGAGGATAATGTACGTTTGAAAGCAAATGAGTGTTTATTTACGCCTGTTAATGGCCTAACTAATCTTTCAATAGAAAGAGAGACTTTGTTTTTTAAATTTAATTAGGATTACATGTTACATTAAACACAAAAAAGTAATTTTGGAAAAGACAATCTGTTATTTATTATAATTGTATTTCCCCATTTAGATTACAACTATTAAAATTAACTCGCAACATACGTCCCGTTAGATTGAATAACCTATTCCGTGTGACGTCCAATATTCGCGTCACAGGTAGCCAAACCTCTCGTCGGTTTGATTCTTTATCCTACTGTCGGATAGGAGAAACGTGAAATCTCCCATGCTTTCTGGAAAAATACCAGTTGTGTGGTAAAAAAAAAAAAATCTTCATCTGTCTGAAACAAATTGAAAATAATATTATTAACAGAAACATCTCGCTAACACTACTTTTTTAGCAATTAATAATTTGTTTCTTCATTATTTCATAAAAATAGTGCAGTTGACGTGCTTCATTATTTCTCCATTAGGGTGTATTCTTACAATATTGCGATCCTATTTGGCAATAAATAATATGATCAAGTTGCAGTAAATATACATAACTTAACATTTCTGATTTGTTTTCAAACATCGCCTTTTACATTAAATGTATAAATATTTTAAAATACCGGTACCTATATTTAAATAATAACTTCTGAGTAAACAGTTTAATTTTATGATGGTCTTGATGAAGATTTTCGGACTGTAGGCCGTGGTCGTGAGGCTTGTAGTTCCGCGACGTTTCACCAGAGACTGCGTCTGGCATCCTCAAGGATTGTCTTGAGACTGGCAATTCTGTCCGCTGTTATACGTTCACCGCGATGTGTTCGTCAGTTGTATCTGCCTTCTGATTGGTCAGCGTTATGAACTTCCATTGCTCCAATGAGATTGCTGTTTGATAGTCTAGTCGACTGTACGTTATATCTGCCTTCTGATTGGTCAGCGGTAGGGACCTCCATTGTTCCACTGAGATTGCTGTTTGATAGACTAGTCGACTGTACTTGTACAGGTTTACATTTTGCGTTTTATAGAACCGGTATCCATACTTTTTGACTTTTAATGATTCTTCTTTTCTATTGAAACTGTTTTTATGTTTGAATATTTCGATGGCTTCTCGTTGTAGACTGATAAAATAGTGTGAGCAGTTACATAATATATCTGTATTCTGGTACTGTACTCTGTGGCCACCAACTAAAGAGTGTTCTGCTACTGCCGACTTATCCATTTGTTTAAGACGACTGTGTCTTTCATGCTCCTTAAGCCTGGTTGCGATGCTGCGTTTAGTGGTGCCTATATACACTTTTCCACAACTGCATGGTATCCTGTATATGCCTGCTGTCTGATGAGGATGGAGTTGATCCTTTATAGGTCTGAGAAGGTTCTTGATTTTCTTGGTAGGCCTGTATACTGTCTTTATGTCTACGTAATTACAACAGTTTAATTTTATTCGTTAAATAGTCCTAACAAATGTCACTCTAATATATTTAGTATATTTGGCTTCCAAACAAAAAGTTTGTATTTACAAGATAAATAATCTTTATAATTGATTTCCAAATCCTCTAGATAAATTGGAATTCACTCGTGGCATTACTTACGTTAATTCTGAATTCACTCGTGGCATTACTTACGTTAATTATGATTCACTCGTGGCATTACTTACGATAATTCTGAATTCACTCGTGGCATTGCTTACGTTAATTCTGAATTCACTCGTGGCATTACTTACGATAATTCTGAATTCACTCGTGGCATTACTTACGATAATTCAGAATTCACTCGTGGCATTACTTACGATAATTTTGAATTCACTCGTGGCATTACTTACGATAATTCTGAATTCACTCGTGGCATTACTTACGATAATTCTGAATTCACTCGTGGCATTACTTACGATAATTCTGAATTCACTCGCGGCATTACTTACGATAATTCTGAATTCAACTATGTTTTGAACATTTAATTTATCGCGTGTATCTATGTTTCTTTGCTAGTCCAGTTTTGTCAAACTTTGGGGTGGACGTAAAAATATCGTCTGTGCTGCTTGAAATTTTGATTCGATTTTAGAATGATGTTTTCATCTAAGTCTGTTTTAACTCTTAACCTAAGTGTTTTCCACACATATCCATATGTTTTGTTTCCTAGGAAGAAATTTTGTCCCGCGCCGTAGCCGAGCGGTTAAGGTAGGAAGCCTTGGCGCAGAGCTACGGGACTTGCGCTGGTTCGAGTCTCCATGGGGGAAGAAATTTTCTCATGGTATTTCAGCCAGTATGGAACCGGTGCCCACCCAGCATCGTGAGGCAATTGGGTAGCTACAATAAGTAGTGGTTCCAGGTTGAGGAACCAGCTATAACGGCTGGGGAACTCGACATGCTAACCACATGTCACCCCTACACTGGCTGTTGATCATCCA